>OY740766.1:119536239-119783292 GCA_963513935.1 Aphrophora alni | reverse complement strand
TATTAGAATTTGAAATATCGTCCATCCTGAACAGATAATGTATGTTCAAAGAACAAGTTGGTTTGGATCTCTGGAAGGTGATGGACCCATTAGTACTACTACGAAATGTAATTATTTTCTTATTGTATATATAATTATGACATGTAATTAACACAACAATAAATTTTGACCAAGTCTTGCAATATGTACATAGTGTTAGAAAAGTATGGAAAACAGTTTGATAGCTTTTGAAAGAATGGTACTAGTAAAAAAATATGCTACAACCATTTTAAACTCTAACTACCATTTCAGCATAATTTTAAAATGGAATTGAGTATATGAAAAATAGACAAATGTGTTTCTATATATTTTTTTTTTTTGCAGAATTTTATTTAATTTCTATAACCTTTGACAGTCATTATCCACTAAATGGGTGCATATTAAAAAATATCAATAATAAAAGTTAAGTGATTTTATAGGGAGTCCTGAAATGAAACATATATTTACATCATTTACAAATTTCACACCCTCTGAGCAGACCCTTTTAAGCTTTCTAATTTCGGCTGTTTAAAAAAAAGGTAGTTCAAAGTGACCAATAAGTGTAACACAACAATAATTATTCTGCAATTATTGCTCAACAGTTATTAGAACGTTTCCCAAGTCTTAACACATGTTTAAGAATATATTACCAAAAAAAGAAATATGCTGTTTTAAAAATTACAAACATTTTGTAATTCAAGCACCAATTACTTAACCACTTAAGTGAAAATCTAATTGAGCATCTTTCAAATTTAAATAAATCTTTAAATTGTTAGTAACTTTAACCATTATAATTTACATTTATAAATAAATGTAACTAATTAAATTTGAATATATGTAATTATTACGAATCAGAGGTCAAATTTTACAAGGATATTTACGTACGGTAGTTAGTTACAATGTCAACAAAAGTCGTACGATAAGATCAAAATATTAAAAATTTATCGTGGTTTTAATAAATTTAAATACGATATAATTTTATTTAACAAATTGGTTGTTACGTTCTAAATTTCCTAAAAAAATTTAAAATTGTAAAATATTACGTCTGTAAACAGTGATCCGTGTTTCAAGAACACCCTATATATATATATATATATATATATATATATATATATATATATATATATATATATATATATATATGTATATATATATATTATATATATATATATATTATATATATATAGGATGTATATTGGATATATATAGGATGTATATAGGATATATATATTGAGAGTAGGAAGTTGACTATCAGCAAAATATGAAGGTAAAAAGAGAAAAGCAGTGTATATCATGTACTATTGAGTGCACGAACTTGTAAATATAAAACTTAAGGCGTATTCAGTTTGTTACTCTGAGGTCAGCGGTATATCGCATTCAATACATCGTCCAAAGAATCGCTTGGTATTTCCATCAAATACAGGCTACACTTCATTCATCACTCGATGTCACAATGTACGCTACACAAAAGAAAAGTCAATAAGCCGGCCTTTCCCGTGTCTTTGTATCCCATGTCCATTAATTCAACAAAACTACGTTACTGATATTACTGAAGAAAAAAAATTATAGATTAAACTGTTGTAGACACAATTTTAATTATAATAGTGGTGAAAAAGTTTATAAACTTTATTTCAACAATAAAAATCTCTTAACCAATATTACAGAAACAATAAATAAGACACAATATTTTAAATATAAATTATTGATTTCTCTCTATTATCTAAAGTTCCGAAGAGATAATGAGACTTGATAATATAACAAATCTTCAACTTACGAAAGATAATTGTCAAATATCTAGAATTTGGAACTTAGTGTGCACATTATTTTTGTAGAATGCAAATCAGTATTCGACAATAAACTTACGAAGAAATTATTTAGATGCCTGACGGAGGTTGACGTACCTGGAAAGTTGGAAGTATTGGGTAATATTTCTATGAATGATGTGGAATGTGCTGGGAGAACTATAATTTAGAACTAAAAGGCATACATCTGGTGCATTTATAATAAGAGATCTTTTAATACAGGGGAATCATTCTCATGGTTATTGTTTCACAATGCCCCATGGAGGTGAGAAAGTCTGGTCAAAAATATTATCACTTTGGACTATATGGGAGAGAAATTTCTGAAACTGCAGGACTCAGTTAACACTTTAGAGTAAATAATAAACTTTTTAAAAATACCAAATACAAAGTAATATCTAAATTCCAAATAAGATAGGGGTCAGTATTGTTTAGAAGATTACAGTTTCGTGGTAGTAGATACATTTACATATTTAGGTTCAGTAATCCTAAAACCAATAATAATTGAGAAGAAATAGAAGACAAGACCATGTAATAAAGCTCGTTACAGTCTACAACTCTTTGTTACCAGTAAGACAAAAACAAAAAGTACCTTCATATAGCGGTAGTTATATGTGCACTACATATGTTTTCGGCTTAAAGTACGTGAATTTATTATATATTTTTGGAAATAGTATTTGGTCCGATGAATTGTACAATCTGTTGGAGAACATATTATAATGATGGGCTGTATGGGTTCTTTAAAGAGATGAATATAAAAAGTCGTATTAATCTGAAGCGGTTGAAATGGAGTGGGTATATCCGATATTGGATACATCGGAATCAACAATGCGTCTGTTCCTTGAGTGACCGGGAAGAAGAGTTGGACTCATTTCATACTTAAATACTTACTGAACTAATCTGACCGGTATTCAAGAAAGATCGAGACGTTGTAATGATTACTCCATTAACAATTGTGCACACTAATATGTTAACGGAATATATACTTACGTATCATATACTTATCGTGTACTTATTATAGGAACAAAAAATAATGTCTATGAATCCACCATATTTAAATCTGAAAAAAAAAAAAAACTTTTTTTCTCAAAACTTTGAAAGTAAACGGGTGCATAAAAAATCATCAAATAAGCTCATTAAAACAATTTAGTTTATACACACAAATCTGTAAATTCGCGAAAACCGTATAAAATTTACTGAAAAAATGTTCACATTGAATGTGGAATTGGGAGAGAATAAGTAAGAAACGTTTGTTTCAACAGGAGGAAAGGAAGACACAGATCAAGGAAGTATAGACAAATCCAGAACAGGCATAACGGGAACAGAGATTGGTTTAAGAAGAAAGTAGAATGATAAGGTATGTGATCTGAAGGTTGAGAAAGTTAAAAGACAAAAGTAAGAGTATCGGGAAAATAAAGACAAAGAAGCAAGAGGATGAAATAATAGTGGCTAATGAACAAAAATAATTGTGTAACAAAGCTGAAACGAAAAAAGAAGTGGATATATATATATATATATATATATATATATATATATATATATATATCAAAACTGTAACAAGTAAAACTAAATTGTAATTCTTTATTTATTTTTCTTTGGTTAGGAAACATATTAAAATCATTATATAAACCAGGTTAACAATATATTTTGTGAAAATTGATATTTATGATCCGTTACAACCCTAAACTTCTCATTTATAATTTTTGAACCAACAATCTTATCCAAACTATTTTAAAACGTGTTCTTATTTTATTGAGAAACAAGTATGACTAGAGAAGACAGATGCATATTTTCGCAAAAAGGAGACAAACCTCATATGTATAACGGTATGATAGTTTTAGGTAGCAGGTGAAACTATTATTGTAAGTTATAAGTAGTTTACAACAATAGTTATTTATTGAAAATAGTTCTAAAGAGCAGATAACTAGGTTTGTCACCTCACAGTCACAGTTCTTCAAAATATATCTGAAAATTATCTAAAGCTGATAGGATAATACATCTCAGAATGGCGGTAAGTTATATTCATCATTTGTATTGGATAAAATTTACGTTTCAGTTCTAATTTAGCACATGAATTCTCTGATGATTATGATAACAATGTTATCGAAATTGAATCGCGATATTTAATGGTATAAACTAAAATAATTATTGCAATTGGGATTTTATTTTTCCCCCTGAAATTTTAGTTGCGAGAGTTACAAATTAAAATTGGTAAAAATCCATACCCTTCATAGTGATGTTTTAACGACAGTTTTAAAGATGTGTTTTTAAATTATAAAATAAATACTTTTTTATAAAATACCTTTATGTTCGTTTGTCTCTAGATGAAAAAAGTTGTGCTTTGTCTAGACACAAACGTGCAGGTGTACTTTGACTAAAATAAGTTGTTCTTGTGACAGAAGTGATGAATGTTTCCCCGCTCCCTTACCTGTCAACAACGTCACCTTTCCAATCTGTCAACAACAAACCCTCAGTCCTTTTTAATACAATTCTCTCATCTCTTATAATCTATTTCAGTTACATATTTTCGTCACTCAAAATCTTCCAAAACACTGGATACACCAAATACTGATTACTGAAATAAAACATTATGGTAAGAAAACTATACCTACTAATAAAATTAACTCAATGATTTCACATGAATGACTATAATATTATGTATCCTATACTTATAAAAACTCACTACTAATAAAATACTAGATAATATACAACTTAATTCGGACTAATGTTTATATTACAGAGTTAAAATCTCAACTTTCAGTGGCAACTAAAACGTATATTGTTAAATGAATATTAGATACATCATTTAAATAATATCAATTGAATAAAATAAGGGTCACTTTAAGACTTTAGTAATAACTTATGTACCAAAAATATTAAACGGGGACCACATTATTATTATTTTAATTTTATTATTTTAACTGGTTTGTGCTATTATTCATCAAAATAGATTTTGTTTCAATGAAAGAAATTCAATATTTTGAACACAAACAAATATAATAAAACCAAGAATGGACGAATCGAGACCCAAATTCCTGTTCTTTTAAAATATAAACCCTCTTCATTGACGTAAATTTAATAGATGTATTTTGTTTTAATGTCAAGATGAATGGACTCAAAATGTTATATTTTAAATCTAGGCCATAGTTTGCCTAGAAAAAAATTGATTCCTAAATACCTGTGTAGATAATTTGTTGTTTTTTTGTTTGTTTTTTTTAACGAAGCGTATTCTATCCATAAAAATTATAATGAATTGATAGTTTGTTCTGTAATACTATATTACAAGGCAGAACAATAATAAATACGAACTTTTATATTGTAATTACAAGTATACGTTTTTCACTTACTTAAAAACTAAAATATTAAGTATCCTTTTAAAATCAGCTAACATAATATCAAACAAAACTATAACTATTAGCTCATGAAAAAAATAATGAATTTTTAAAGTAATAGAGGTGTCTAAAGTCGGTAATATTGTGTATAGTAAAATATACACAAAAAATGTCATTAAAAAATATATAATATTAATATTAATATTTATTAATTGTCAAATAAATAATATTAGACAAAAAATTACATGACATTTTTTATCTCAATTTCTAACGTAGGAAGTCGATCGACCCGGCGTTGAAAAGCAATTTATTACAACTATACAAAAAATGTGATGATATCGTAGTTCCTTATAAACGATGTTCGGAAAACAATACGCAGTAATAATTTAACTTTTAAGCTTTTATTTTTTTTTTCGAATCAATTAAACGTTTCGTATATTTATTTTAATTCTTTTAAATAGAAAATATTTTTAATGAATTACATTTTTAAACTTCAAGATATATTTACAGTACTTTGCTTGTACTGGCAAACAGAAGCACGTATTGGAAAGCTTACTATCTACAGGATGTAACAAAACTTGAATTATGTATAAGGTAATCATTAAAACATAAGTTAAATCTGAATAATATTAGATTCATTTTAATTAATAAAAACTTAGGAAAGAGCCTTAAAATTGAAAACATAGTTTGTTCATGGTACATTACATATATAACTTTATTTGGTTTCTGGAACACTCTGTATACGTGACCGAGATTTGTTACGCTCTGTGAATAGATGTAGTAAAAAACACATGGGTCGAATGAGTTTTACAGTCAGCTAGAAGATGAGATAATAAAATAAATGCGATACATTTGTTGAACTCTGAATATCCATTTTATGGTTTGGAAGTTATCAGGATAAGGTAGGAAAATTTTCTTTTATCCGGGTGATCGTAATAGCCAATTGTTGTTCTTGCTTTACCAGCAAAATAGATTTATTCAATCATTATTTGATATTAATCTTTCAATACATTCTGTTTTAACATTATCCTGATAACAGTCACGTTCCAAGCGAGAAATAATCAAGTATAGATATGTTGGAGGTATATATATTTTAAATCTTCTCTTCCGGTGTTTCTACTTCATTGAATTGTCATGTACGCACTCCTACAAGGAAGAGTCCCTTAATTAAATATATATATATATATATATATATATATATATATATATATATATATATATATATATATATATAATAAAATTTCGAAATTCCTCAAATGACAATTTACAATGTCAAATTTTACTACATACTCACTGCCATACATTATTTAATCCCGTACAGCACTTTTACCTTCTTTAGGGAATCTATTTGTGTACTACGAAGTCTGTATTTATAATTTTTCATTTATATATTCCACTGTTCAGTTACTGCTTTTAAAAATTGTCAGACCTATTTTGGGAACATAGATTGATTTTACACCATTAATTCAAAATTGTTGATTGGCAAATTTACACTGACAATACAAATACATGGCCTATAAATTTTATGCGTACTTTAGAAATAATATTATATTTCAACTTTAAGAGTTCTTCAGCCTGTAGATAAATGAATAATTGTACAATATATTAAATAACAGCCCGGCTTGACGGCTTTTCGAAAATGTGATCTGAAGCTGAATTTCGTTTTACGAACAAAATTTCTTAAGAGTTTTGGAAACAACGGATGGAAACATTTACAAAAATTAATTAACGTACTTGTTCAAAGTCAATGAAGCATATTCTTCAGATCGCCCAATAAACACATTTTAAATAGTGTAATATTTAAATTGTATTTTATATATTTATGTGTAGGTTTATATATGTATATGTATGTACAACCCTTAGGGGCTCACTTCAGTGAGTATGGGGTTAATAATTCCGAGTAAACTCTAGGTGAATCTACGGTTATTTCTCACGTTAGGAGCCAACTCTTCTTCCTTTACAATAAAAAAGGTAAATAAATCACTAGAACAATGGTGATTTCATATGAACAAGGAAAATGTACATAAGGTAATATAAACGCATTGTACAGTTTTGTGTAGTTGTGTTATTTTGTGATTTGGAGTTTTTCCTCGTTCATAAATAAAAAAGCTAGCTTAGAGAGAGCGTTTTTGTGGTCTATATAGTATGTTCTTTTCCACTTTTTATAAAAAAAAATGTCTTCAAATTTCAATGTCCATACAAATTAAGTTTATGCAAATCTTGAGGGAAAACAAATAAATACCTAAATAAAAAAAATACATAACATTAATGAACATTAAAAAAAACTATACAATGTCCGCCTCTAAATCCTCAGTTCATAGAAATTTTGAAGCCTTACGCAATTTACTATTTACAATTTAATTTGTTTGAGCAGTGCTTTTACCTTCTTTAGGAAATCTATTTATGTACTACGAACTCTGTATTTTAAATTTTTGATTTAAATATTCCAAAAAGTTTATTGAGCAGAAATATATTGAGAGGAGTTCACATCATTATATATATAAATTTCTTTTACAAGAAAAATAATGAGAGAAAAATTTCAAGAAATATTTAAACAACGTAAACAAATTTGTTTTAATGTTCAAGTTGACCATTTTGATAAAATATTATATTTCTATGATTATTGATCCAACATTTGATATATATATATATATATATATATATATATATATATATATATATATATATATATATATATATATATATATATATATATATATATATATATATATATATATATATTGGTTTTACGATTATTCTGTAAGACATATATTTAAGTTACATTGCTGTAATATACATTGACCAAAATTCGTGACAGATCCAAACTTTAGGTTGTAACAATTATATGTTTCGATTTTAGTTGGTGAGGCGAAAAAGAACCCTAAAAAATAATTGTGTCAATATTTTAAAGGAGTTTTGAATGGCATATACGCCAATTAACAGATATTTTACACACACATTTTTTTCAGTCTGTAAACTCAAAATGGTATAATTTCATGAACACAATACTTCATTTACTGTACATAATACTCAATAATAACACACCTGTGATGTAGTTTATTTTTAATCCATAACAGTTTTTTCTACATTTGCACTGCAATGCGTACGCTGTGGCGTAGTACTGCTCTAACATATTAACACTACAATATAAATCACGTTTTTTCCTAACCGCAGTAGAAACTCTCCGGATTATTAATTAATGTTCCCACTTGTGTTTAAAGTGTTGATTAATTGCTTGCATTAGCGAAGAGTTTTCTTAATCTTTAAAACATTAAATAAATAACAAAAATGTTTCTTTATGTATTACGTTGTAACCATTGATAAAATATATTTAGGTCGTCGACTAAACTGTTTAGAATTTGTTATTTCAAGGACGCTGTGTCAATATTTGTCTTTATACAAATTAATGTAGTTTTATTTAAATTTTAAACGGAGGTAAATATATTGTTTTACCATTCAAAAAAGAAAAGGTTAGAAAGTACTAAAATAACATTTAAAAAAAAAATCGAAAGAAATATTTTAAGGCTTTTAAAAAAAATGTTTTTAACATCTTCTATGTTTCTGAACATGGAAAAAATTGATAATGTTAACTAATGTTGAATTATTAGTAGAGACAAACATGTTTCGTTGTGAAAATTGATATAGTTTTGCTTCCGCATTTTTCATGCAAAAACAAACAAAAAAAACAGTTATAATATTCTACTCGGATTTAGGAATGTATCTGGAATAAATTTTTCCTAGACTAAACATAAACTTGTTATTTGTCTATATACCTACTACTGTTTTTTCCATCAACTATTGCAGGCTTTTCCGTATGCCTAGTACTGGTCCAACTGTATCTAACAATTTTAAATATGTTTTAATTAGCTGTGATGAACGTAAATGGTGTCTGGCCAAGTGTGGTTCAATTCCTCGGAAACTGCTAAACGTATTCAAATGAAACTCCGAATTGGTTAATGGCCAATAAAATAATTAATAATGGTTAATAAATAACACCAAAAATTGTCAATACCTCTAATCTTTTAAAAATGCATTTTATGTAAAAAAAAGGAAAAAAAAATAATAGAAAAAAAAGTGTAATAGGCTATTAGATAAGGAAAATGCTTCTGGTAAAATTATTTATTCTAAACAACGACAAAAATTGTCATTTCTTTTTCTTTATTTGTCACACGTTCCTTAATTCGTCTAAATGTGTGTGTTCCGTACACCAGTATAAGGTTTTTTTTTTTTTTTTTTTTTTTAATTGAAATATAGTAGGCCTAAACTTGATTTAATAAATACTAAAAATTTACAATACGTCTGACTGTCTGTGATTAATTTCCTGGAAGAATATTAGACATATTTAAATAAATATCGGCGTATATAATTATGGACAATTGTACTAATGATACCAAAGTTGAAAAATAAATCCAACCGTTACAAAATGAACTGCTTAAAACCGTTGTATGTAGCTATATCTGCTATAGCTCAATTTATAATAATTGAAAGTGGCAGAATCTTGTACATTCTTTACAATCTTTACATTATTTTACAATATTTTTTGTGTACATGTATAACAAAATATGGTGACTACTGCATGTCATTAAATCGCTCAACTTGTTTCGAATAAAGCGTTTATTGTAGATGTTTTCGTGTTTTCTTTAGTTTCGTGATTAAAATAAATCACTTGTAAATTATATTAGTCACTACGACAATAATTATGGTTAAACAATAGAGTTTTAACTGTATAACAACATGTGATTAAAAGAATAACCTAATGATCATATTAATTACTACGACAGTACTTATCTGAGTTATCGGTAAGCAATGAAGTTTTAACTGTATAACAACATGTGATTAAAAGAATAACCTAATGATCATATTAATTACTACGACAGTACTTATCTGAGTTATCGGTAAGCAATGAAGTTTTAACTGTATAACAACATGTAATTAAAAGAATAACCTAATGATCATATTCATTACTACGACAATACTTATCTGAGTTATCGTTAAGCAATGAAGTTTTAACTGTATAACAACATGTGATTAAAAGAATAACTTAATGATCATATTCATTACTACGACAATACTTATCTGAGTTATCGTTAAGCAATGAAGTTTTAACTGTATAACAACATGTGATTAAAAGAATAACCTAATGATCATATTCATTACTACGACAATACTTATCTGAGTTATCGGTAAGCAATGAAGTTTTAACTGTATAACAATATGTGAATAAAATAAATTACAAACTATATAGTTGTCGTTTCTATTCTAGTTGTTATCTTTCAAATTTTACTTTAAGTCTCATAAAAGACACTGTATAAATTTCAACATCTGTATTTAAGTGGAGCAGTTTGTTGCCTTTCGCCTTCTCAATGATTTAAATTGCAAATACAACTTTGAAACCATTTCTCACAAACTACCTGATAGATTATACTCTAATTTAGAACACAGTGTAAATTATGTCTTATGAATATATTAAGTAAGACAAATAATCACTTTACCTGTGGCAATTATTCAAAATGTATCAATTTTGTTTTCTCCTAAAATCATTGTATTCATATATTCTATGTCTTAAATGTATTTCTAAAATAGATTTTATAAATTAATACAATATTTAATTTTTGCCCTATTTAGTTGAAACTCTTCTATTTGCGTCTTTCACTGTGCTGGATCAACTTTAACATATTAATGCACGTACCAATATTCCGTATACATGAACAACGTATTTTTCAAATACTCTAAACTACACGCTCCAAACATATTTTAAATTCAATAAACAAGAAAATTATTTTCTACTATAGATAATTAACTAAGCATATAAATCATAAGCTCTAAATTGATAATTTTGTAACTTCACTTTACTATTAAACCCTTTCTTCTATATTTGCATTGTAATTTATAGGCTGTGGCTCTAATATAACAACAAGATAAATTATGTTTTCTTCTAACCACAGGAGAAACATTGAGGGTCATTAATTAATGTTCCCAGTTTTGTCTAAAGATGTGATTAATTGAGTCCATTACCGGAGAGGTTTTTTTAATGTTTACAAAATTAAATGAAAACCAATAATGTGTTATCACAATGCACTGTATTTGAGTTTGAATCTGACGGTTTAAGGATGCCTAATTCATTAACTGTTCTTAACACAAAAATTAGTTTTTAATAAATCCTCACTTAAATGAACTAAGTGAATGTGTTTAAACACATTTAAATGAATATTTGTAACTTTTAAAGGTTTCAGACAGTCTCTACTACAATTCCGAATAAACCTTTTTTACTACTAAACGTAAAACCCAAAAATTCAGCAATATATATTTACTACGAACAATACAAACGAGAAATAGATTTTGGTGTTTAAAAATGGGAACAATTTAAAACAGTTTTAATCTAAATAACATTGAACTTTTAGGCTTACTATAACTAATTTTCAGTGAATTGACATTGTTCCTCCAATGAGACCATTAATTCCGATATACGGAAATAAATAAGTTTGTTAGGGCTGAGAATAAAAGTTTAATGGTGTGACAAAATACAGACAAAGATAAATATAAATTATACATGACTCTTAATTCTACTCCTACGCTCTTCAAATTTGCTACTGTTGCCGCAAATTATCGGCATTCATGATAAGCACTCTATTCATAATTTCATTGACCATATTAAAACCTTTTTATAGCATTACTGCTTTTGATTCACGTACGCCTGAAAGTCGACTTTTTTTCGAGTAATGTATGTCCAATACGTTCACTTACCGTCGTCATTCTAGTCTTTGCAAAACTTATCTTGTACGAATCATTTACGAACCACTTACTGTCTGCTAGGTGTCACTACGGTATTTACCATGCCAGGGTATATACTGTAACTTTTTGAGCATATAAATCTAAAACCTCTTAGACACCTAGCAAAATCACTAGCCACTATACGGAGACTGTATTCCATTGATAGTTTTATTTAATTTGTTGACTAAATTTTTTTTAAATTTATTTATTTATAAAGGCTATCTTAAATCATTACGTTACAACATATTTACTTTAAGTTTACATCCATATATACCGATGGAATGCAAGAGATAGCATTTTTTCAGGCAAAACAAAGAAAAAACTTCATATAACATATGTCCCAAAAGTTTTGGTAGCTAAATATAGGTAGCGTAAGATTTTGCCCTTATTTCTAATCTTCTAGTCTTGCTTAATTCCTGACTCAAATTAGGAGACGAATTTAGTGGTTTTACATGTAATTTGACGTGAAAAAATGTAAAACGTAGGTATCAGAACTGTTTTTCCAGTAGTTAATGAGAAAACTGTGGTAAACCACAAATAATTTCAGTCGAATAATATGATTTTTTAAATTCACTATAAAATATCTTAATTAAATAACTTGTAGAAAATTTAATTCCGAATAAATTAGTATAAAATAAGGTAAAACATAATCAAAAACAAACGGGAAAATATTCTTTTTTATTTTAAACAAACATATTAAAAGTGTACTGAAAAATAACAAAAGTTGTAATGAAACTAAAATTCTATTAGCTGATATTTAAGTGCCTGGTAATATAACTCTTAAAATGTTATACTAATGCCGTTAAAATTTTTGTAATATGAGAAAGTTCATAACGAAATAACCGAGGAAAATCACAGATAAAAGAAAATTGACGCGATTCATTCATACTTAATAAAAAAAAAGTGACCATCGTAATTATTAAATTGATTCAATAATTAACATAACGTATACGTCAGGACGACTGTTATGGAATACACTAAGTAAGCTTAAGTTATTGTTTCTAATATGGAAAGAAACATCGAGCACTGCGGTGAATATGTAATGAATTAAATTCCCCAAAACCACGAGAATCAATCGGAGTTCCATCTTCAAACTATAGGTTACAACGATTACAAATCAGGATTTTACAAGCACCGATTTGCTCATGAAGAGCTACAGGTAGGCCTATGAATGAATACAGACTTGATATACTTACTAAATTGAGATATATTTTACAACAAAAAATGCATTTCAGTAAGAAGGTCAACATCATCGACGATAACGTTAACATAATACTCAGTCACCTGTACATAATACGTTCAATAATTAAAACGAAACTTTGCACTGGTTGTCGTGAAGATGCCTCTAATATAATAACACTTCAAGACAAATTTAGTTTTTTCCTAATTACAATAGAAACACTGCTGACCATTTATTAATGTTCCTACTTATGTCTATCTTAGCTTTACAAAAATGAAATAAAAACCATTCATAAATCTTTATGTAGTATCTTGTGAATCTTTATGTAATATCTGTGAATCTTTATGTAGTATCTTGTGAATTTGTATGTAATATCTAGTGAATCTTTATGTAGTATCTTGTGAATCTTTATGTAGTATCAGTGAATCTTTATGTAGTAGCTTGTGAATCTTTACGTGGTATTTCGTGAATCTTTATGCTTGGGAATCAAAGATAAAATATATTTACTTCGTTCTTTAATATTTATTTATTTGTTTTAATCATGCAAATAATTTATTGCGTATTTATGTTTAATAAAAGCGAAGGGTTAAACTATTATAAAATAAAATTATTAATTCACTCTTTGGAAATAATTCACTGATTTGTTAATTATTACTTTTTGCATGAAAAGAAATAATAATGTTATACATTTTCTAAATTATTATTTTATTTTATGCTTAATTTGTTTACTTTATGAACGATTATTAATTAAGAGAAGGAAGCATTAAATTTCATGTTTCTTAACATTGGAAAAATTGACGATATTAAAAACTATAAACTTAGATATTAAAAAGTCATATTGTAAGTCAATAAACCATATTTGGCGAACTTAATGTTATTTTGCTTTTAAATTCTCAAACTAAATGAATCTTTATAGCATCAAAATAAAAATCAATGTTTTTTTATATTTTAGAAGAACAAAACATCATTTGCTATAGAGTAAAATACATCTGTTATTTCTTTATCTGTCCATTCTCCGTTAGTTAATTTGCGGTCCATTTTTATCGAAAAATATTGCACTTTTCTTTGAACGTAGAAAAACATAAGTACATTTAAATGTCAATGTTCCAACTTTTATGAAACTACTGATCCCATTTCAGTTGTAATGAAAGGCACAAATAAGAAAAAATAGATTTTTTTTACACAAATTATTTCCTGTCAAGTAGCTCTAATATAATAACACTACACAATAAAATAACCCCAGCAGAAATACTGCAGGGAATTAATTAATTTTCCTTCTTGTGTCTAAAGCCTTGATTTACTGAAACCGTTTGCGAAGGTTTTCCTAATCCTATCATAATTAATAAAAACAATAGTGTACGTATCTTAGTGTAATACCTTGCACTAAATTGATAGAATTTATTTATGTCGTCGATTATTCAGTGCTTGAACCAATAACGCTGTATTTATTAAACGTTCTTACCAGAAAAATATATTTTAAAATAACTTATCTGATTTTATTTAAAATTAAAATTGTATCAATTTTAAATTAGGAACAAAATTAAATTTATGTATCCCTTGTTCCTAATGAAAGAAAAATATTAGATCCTCTTAAATACATTAATGAATTATTATATTGTAGAAATTATAAAAAGGAATATCTTCTTCCTTGCTTCTGAAACGTCATAATGTAAAAAGAAACCTTCCGCTTTGCCGAAATTAATCGTCTTTGTCCTTTCGCGTACCTAATGGAAAAAGAACAAATACTTATCATTCATTCGTTTTGTGAAAAAAAAAAAGAAGACAATTCATTGAAACCTAGTTTTTATTGTTCATTTATTTGTTTGTCCGTCTGTTCGTTCTTCTTTCTTATAAACGTTATATATAAAAATTGTTTTAAAAGTTCACCAGAAAGTTAGTTGGAAATAACGGAATATAATATTTTATTGTATGCTTAGGGAAATATTTTTTTTCTATTACCTATTAATAGACTAACAATTTTTTCAAAAATGTTATTCCTATCAGACTTATTAATTGTTTTTACCAAATTTTAATAAATAACTTATCACAAACTAAATACCTTCCTAAAGAAAATAAATGTATCTTTGATGTGGGTAAATTCGAAGAATTAAGTTAGTTCATCCTGATGTGTAGTGGTAGAATCAATATATATATATATATATATATATATATATATATATATATATATATATATATATATATTCTTTTAGCATGTATATAAACAGTCATTTTTAATATCAGGGTAGATACTAGTTTTAACCTGAGATAACGTATGTAATTTGACTGTCTTATGTAATTGTAGACCTTTCCCTTTTTCCTCACCCACTATTTATTCGTTTACGTGAGCCAATTGGGTTACCTATTTCCCTTAAATTAATATTGTGGGTGACGTAAGCCTATGTAAATTTACATAACTGATGTATAATATATATATATATATATATATATATATATATATATATATATATATATATTTTTTTTTTTTTTAATAACGCTATTGTATAATTCTGTTTCGTTTTTATAATTATATAGAAGTCTTCTATCTTGGTATAATATATTTTTTTTACGTATGATGTTGATTGTTGTAAAATAGTTCCTGTTTGTTTACTTTTAAGTTGAAACTACTACTTGATTGTACATAGTGAAGAAAATAAATATTATAATTATAATATAAATAACAATATTATAAGAAATAATATTCTATTCTATTCTATGATGATACGTTCCTCCATCTAATACAATATAAAGTCAGATATGTTTATGGCTTTGTATTATAAGAGTATACAACCTTACTTAATCTGTTCTAGACGTCAAGTATTCTTTGTGTATCTGATGATCTTCACTCACTTATTTATAATTTAGTTATTTTAATTGTAAATTATTATTACATGACTAAATAAATGCTTCACCTATTTATAAAATATATAACATTGAAATATTATTCATTTGCCTGGAACTATATTCACGAGCGTAAAAGAACAAATATATCAGCAATTTATAAATATAATGCATAGTAAAATGAATGACGACGAGAACGGATAGGTCAGTTAGTGAATATGTAAAATTGTTATTAAACGACAAGCCGTCAAATTGTCATATTTACCTTTATTTGATCTTCATGGGTGGGGGAATATTACTATCATTTATAAAGTACACTTAAGCTCGTATTCATTTCTCCTAACTAAACAGTGCTGCAGCTTCTTTTATAATTGACAGGATATTGTAAACTGCACCGGTTCATTCTATCCGTCAAAATTAAATGCGAAGATTGTGATGGTTAACAGATAAAGACCTTTAGTTAACATTTATCAATATTATGTAAAAATTTATACACATATTATTTACATCAACAAATTAGATCTAACCTATTCCAATTCTGATTTTTTTTCTACCCGTCTATTCAAGAAAGACTTGTCAACGTAATGTAATATGAAATGATTTTGATGAAATCAACCATACATTAAGATTCCATAACAGCTCTTAATGGAAAGACATTTCAATGTGTTAAAAAATAATAAACCATGTGTACTCATCACTATACGACTACGATTCTTTAATTTGTTAGCGGTCTTTTTAAAGATAGAAAATAAATTATTGCCATCGATAGTTGATTATAAAGCTTTAAACAAGAGCTTGTTATACTTCTAGCTGTGCAGTTATTCCCGAAAAAAAATGTTAAAACATCCGCCATTTGAAACTTTAGCAACCAATAATTTTAGTTCAACTGTCTCTTTAAATTACAAGTGACAAACCTTAATAACGATAAGGTGTGACAATAAAGACAAAAAACCATTCTACAAAAAATAATTGGGTACCTAAAAATCCAAACACCATCGATTAAAAAAACGTATTATACCTTCACAATATAGTATAGCTTATTACACAATTTGAAAGTAAAAATTGAAACATTATTATATCTAAATTTGTATTCAGCTATAAAAGTCTTATAATTTAAATTAAATGTTACCTTTTTCATATTGTACACCATAAGTGTATATGAGGTATAGAATCCTAAGGCAATGTTTAATATACATTTCATATTCATTATTTAATCCGATTTTTATAGTCCAAATATGTCACAAGAAACATTTAACGGGCTATAAATCCTAAGAAGAAACAGAAAAGAATATTTTTTTGTAGGACACAAGTAAAAATATTGCAAATTTCCCCACATGGAATATAAAAGATATTAGAAAAATTCTACTTATTTCTATAACAACGAGGATCGAAAATGAATGTGTTGTTGAATGTATATATATAAGGTTAGTGTAAGTGACAATAATAAACCGAAAAATAAGTTGAAATAAATTACTCTATACATTTAATTTTTAAATAAAATTAGTAACAAATTGTGTTCCCTGCAACAAACAATATTAGGAAATAATATCGGTATTTTATCAAATAAGATGAACAATACAAGAAGATTGGCATTTTTAGAGATACACACTGAAAATGTAAGTAATATTTGACAATTTTAATTACAACAAAAAATACACTTAAACAAGTTTTGAAACTCAAATGTAAAGACCTTGTTTCATTGCATACAACTGAAGAAAAATATTCGTGTGACCGGTATGAAAGTCAGTTATACTGTTGAAGCTGTACAGTTTAAAGAATATATTTACAACATTCTGACTTTAGGATACTTATAGGTTTCCATTACAGAATTCTCTGAAAAAAAGCAATAATGTAGGCCTATGTTTCCAAATTATAAATTTGCATCATAGAACATAGAATGTTTTCAAGAACATAGAATGTTAGCCAAATCAATATTAGACGCCAATTTCGATCAAATATATTTTGTCATTCTCCTTATATTGATTATTTCGAGTGTAACCTCACAAATGAAACAATAAAAATATCCCTGTAAAGCTTATACAACAAAATACAATAACAGCTGTTCTACCGAGCTCTCGACTTCATCTACATATAAACAGCGTAGCGTGCATGCTCGCTCGCACGGCTAAATTGCAAAACGCTTTAAATAAATTTGAGCTCACCAGGTAAGCACAATTTAATATTAATGTATATTTCGCGTGTCCTCTTTTTGTGCAGACTGTACACTAGACGAAAGGTCACGCAGTAACACCCTAAAAGATTGCTAAGACAATCAATATAAAGACAACTTAAAGTGAGCACATTTTAGAGCTTCAAAAGGACAGAGGTGTGGCCTATCTAGAAACCAAACTGGTGCAATGGAATTATAATTTCTTCTTCTATTATTTTCCTCTATCAAAGTCATACCCAGAGGCCGTTTTAGCATTCAATTTTTATCTTCAATACTAAATAAATTCAGAGATATAGGTCTGATATAACATTATTTCGTCTGCTTCATCTGTGTTAGATCTACAATTTAGAATAATAACATTATGTACTTTTTAGAAATGGGATTAAAAGGTTTCTTACAAATAATCTGTAAATAGATCTGCTTAAATTAGTTTATTTATAAGAAGTTTATAAAGTACATATATAAACGAATATTTCATTCAAGGTTCTAAAGTGTGCATAAATATTATCAGTTACGTACAAAACTAACGATTAATGAAAACATTGGTACACTTTTATGCTTAAATATATATTCACTCGCTATATTTAAAACGATTAATGTATATTAAAAAAATATTATTTAGTAAATCTGAACAGACGATTATAATGATACAGTTAGTAATTAGAAAAGTATAGTGTAGGCGATAACAAGTCTATATGTTGTTGTTTACTCTACTTTAAATTTTAACCCTTTAAACAGAATTAAATAATTTAAAAATGTTATCAGGTTATTCTTCTCTCATTATTTTAATATTTTTTTTACGTTTAATCTGGCAACATTATCAATTTTTAAATTGGTAAACAGCGAAATTTGAAGAAAGTTCAAATTTTTGATTCGTATACAAATATCAATAATACATATTAACAATTTTAAGTTCGTTGTATCTATAAGAAGTGATAGTTTAAATAATGATGAACCAACTCCCGCGTGTTATATCAGTTCATCTTTATATATAAATAAGAAGGTGATACGATTGGAAACAGCTGTATGGGTCATTTTCTTTCGTCGTTAATTTTTTTAATTGATTATTAACCCTTTATCAAGGAACTAATGCATTTAGTCAAGGAACCGTTGTAACAAATTTATTTCCTTACGTTATTTTTAGATTGTAGTAAATATAGTTTGGAAGACCGGTGGTTTATTAGGAGACAAAGTCTAAACTGCATTGGATAAGAACGAGTAATTTGCAAGACATGAATTTAGGCAACATCATCTAGAAAACAAGATAATTGTAATTTAAGATATTTAAGTAGCTATTAAATTGAATTTAATTGAATGTAATAAAGCCATTCAAGAAACAATGATTGCAAATGTCAGAGAAGGAGGTAAGTCTGTTTTACAAGACCAACAGGTTAGAGGGAATTGTTATTAGGCTACAAAGGTTGGCTTCCGGCCAGATAACAATGAATGGGTGATTTGTAAATCAGGCACCTCATATTTTATTAATTTACTTCCTGTATAAATTTAGGAACTGATTATAGAAGAGCTATATTATAAAATTACAAATCTCTTTGCTTATTTTTTTTAAATTTTGATCATTTACTAAATAATTTCAATTAAAGAACGCATGACTATAACAGGACGTAAGAAAGTTTTATAAAATTTTTAACATATCTAAGTTACTCTAGTTATGCACGACAAATAACAATTTTAATTTCTGATCAAAACTGTTAATTATACTACTTTTTTTGTTTAAGTCGATATTGTCAACGTTTAACTTTTTGAAACTCTTACGATTAGTATGAAATATTTTGTATACAATTGTGAACATATATAAAAGTATTTTTATAAAGTCTAATTTGTTCTTTAAATTAAAAACTCTTTGAACTAACATTTGATATGCATTGCCAATCTTTTATAGGAAAATCACGTTTATCATTTTAACATAGGTTAAAAAGGCACTGGTTTAATTTTTAATGTACTTCCATACTTACGACATCGACAACGGTCGGACGGCAGGTTGGAAATTGTCGTTTGTTTACTGATGTCATGAAACACGTTCAGTCAAAAAAGAGAAGTCAAAATATTTGACAACTACCAAACTTAACCTATAATTCGTACAATACTTGTTAAGTAAAATGACAAACATTTTTTATTTTTCTCCACTAAACAAAAACATATTAATTGGTACTTCAATTATTTAACTTTTTCATTATGGAGCTTTTTGTTTAAAATCAATTATCACGTTTTGATTTGCATAAAAGCATTTATTTACTACTAGCTAGTTTCTAACTGATTTACAAAAAAAAATTAAACTTAAGTATGGCAACAGTAAATTTCAAATTTCAATTAAGAATGATGCTGATATAACTAATCTCGTCTTCTTTTGGATTGATAATTTAAAATTAGGCCAAAAATAAAGTTTTATAAAAATTTCCATTACAAGATATCACCTTATTTTAAACTTAAGTTTTTCTTAATTTCTGTCGTAATTATAATGTAATAATATATTCAATATTAACAAAAAGGAAATAGAGAAAACTTGTTATTTAAACAAAATTCTGTAAATTAATATCGGAATGGAATGTTTATTTTAATTTTTAACAAATGAAAAACGTCTACATTGGTAGTGTTTTTGTTTAAAGCAGAAATTATCTAAACAAAAAAATATATATTCTTACATTCAAAATTTGTTCAACTAAACTAATTAATTTAATTGTTTGTAATATCGAACATAATGAATTTTAAGACAAAGTGTTAGAAAAGTATTATCTTTAATATTTCTGCTTGGATAACCGTAATTACTGTTTTTCAATTTGCCAGTTTTACCATCTAATGATTTTAAGTTGAAGCGTTTCTGAGTAGCTTTATCTTCATAGTACGTTGTTAGTTTTTAAAGAAAAGTTAGCACCGAAACTAGCCAACTATGAAAATAAAATAAAGATTGATTCCTTTTCAAATTTTTCTTAAGTAATACCACACTGTGTTACGTAATACCACGTTGTTTATGTAATATTACAAAAGTTCATAGCAATTTTGTGAGCACTGATTATATGGGATATTATTGGTTGCTGTTTTACTTCTTTAACCGTCATTGAAATCTGTTCAAAATAAAACATCTATCTTCAATAAATATGGGTATTAATATAAGCGTTAACTTTTGAAATAAAGATGAAAGTATAAATTAAAAACTCATAGTTGCTGTAACAACTCGCTTAGTCAGAAGTAGGCTTATGTCTGCTTGCATTACTTGGAGTGAGCTTTAAGTGGAAATAAACACTTAACTCGGAATCAAGTTTTATGACGTACTTCTCGGTTACTTTCAGTAGACCGAGTCCTTTCAAATCAAGCTATGCAAAAAGCTACGCTATATATATATATATATATATATTTTATTTTCCAATTTCGAAATTTAAAAAAGTATTGTGATACTGAGAAAAACCTACGTCATGTTTTCACAGGACTACATTTTAAAATCTGTTTAAATTATATCTATCTATCTGTTTGTCTGTAGTACTTTCTGAACAGGTAGTTTGTTTAAGTTCAATGTAGGTGTCTTATACAATAATTAGTGTTAGTACAATATCTGTTAAGAGTTGAGGTGAATAAGTGATTGTCGTGTATTATATCAAGAATTACAAGAAAAGTTGCAGTTTTGTGTCGCAATAAATTATTAATTTGTATCAAAATGTCTCTAATGATTAGGTTAACACTTTAATATTAAGTTAAAATAATATACACATTTAACACAATGTCTCTAGCACCTAAATAAATCTGTAACATAGATATATAAGTACTCTATTGGTAGAGAATAAACGAGAAACCTAGGTTGGTGTGTTTATAGTATTGTAACTTGTATTATTTATTCCACATTTATAGGACATATAGAATCATCAAGTATGGCAGGCATACTAGAAAAAGCAACTCCCATAACCATGTAAAATTTAATGATTCTACCTGTTCCATAAGTGTTTCAAAATAAATTATTTGTGGAATTAAAGAAAATTTATGTAACAAAAATCAAGCACTATGACGTATGATATAAACGATAAAGATTCGACAAAGTAATAGAAGCAAACTTGTATATGTCGCCAAATCCGTATTGCTGGTGCAATCCGTTTTTCGAAATGTCTTGCGTTTACCCATAATAGACCTCCAAAAAATGTATAAACTGACTTTAAAGTTGCCATTTTGAATTTTATTCGTAGATTTAAAAAATTTTTTTTTGAAATATTCCCATCGGTTACTTTCCAAATTTCAAATTTTTTAACTCATCTTGAAGTAGGATAGAATTTGTGTAGATGTGTCGCACAAGATGTTGTATATATTAGAAACATTCGTATGTGAGCGTGAGCGTGAGTCTTATTCTGAGCGTGAGTGTGAGTGAGTGTAAGTGTGAGTGTGAGTGTGTGAGAGTGAGTGTGTGAGTGTGAGTGTGTGAGAGTGAGTGTGAGTGTGAGTGAGTGTGAATGTGAGTGTGAGTGAGTGTGTGAGTGTGAGTGTGTGTGTGTGTGAGAGTGAGTGTGAATGTGAGTGTGAGTGTGAGTGTGAGTGAGTGAGTGTGAATGTGAGTGTGAGTGTGAGTCTGAGTGTGAGTGTGTGTGAGTTGAGTGTGAATGTGAGTGTGAGTGTGAGTGTGTGTGTGAGTGTGAGTGAGTGAGTTTGAATGTGAGTGTGAGTGTGAGTGTGTGAGAGTGAGTGTGAATGTGAGTGTGATTGTGAGTGAGTGAGTGTGAATGTGAGTGTGAGTGTGAGTGTGAGTGTGAGTCTGAGTGTAAGTGTGTGTGGGGGTTAGGAGTAGGGTGTACAATTGTATTTCTATGCGTATGTATTTAAATACGTAATATATATGTGTTACTAAGCTACATTATTTTTTTGAATCGTACACATATTATAATACATGTAACACACATAAAAGTATGTAATTCGGTCGGCTGTCATAATATTTTAATTTTGATTGAGCACATAAATAGTATGTGTAAATGTATCGAGGTGTGCGTGTGTTATGTCTGGATTTTTTTGTTTTGTTTTTGTTACTAATATATATTCAATTTGGTTTATTTCAAATATGTACTTTTTGTTATATTATTTTAAAATTATGTTAAGTGCAATTTGATACTGGATTGTTGCCCTGTTGTCTCAAGAATGGGTAATCGTAATCATTCAAAATGTTACACTCTGCTGTGTGACAAGGAATTATTAGATTTTGGTAATCTTAAGCAAATGGTACAAATGTATGATCTTTTTAAATTATAAATTGAGCTTAAAGGAATTCATAATATCTTTTTATTTGGATGTATGAGACGGATGGGTTGGTCCTTACTTTATATAGTCCCAAAATAAACCCAAATGTTATTTGATCAGCCTATTTTTATGTACATTAATCTCATCATACATTGTGTATATTAATACTCTAAGATTTAAAGAACACACGTGTTTAAACATTGATGTGCTGATCATATCAAATTTTTATTTTTATACACGTGTTTATAAATTGCAAAATAGATGTGATACCAACATGATACTCATCCAGTAATCTCATGCAAACCAAATCTATGTATGAGGTTTCAGATACGATCCTACCAGACCTATAAAACCATAAACATTTCTAAGAGAGCTCAGGATTGTAAAATTTATGGAATAGATTTTCGTTGCTGTTAAAAATAATAATAAAAAAATTTCCCTCCTTTGTCAGTGAAATAAAAACAAAAATAATTTTCTATTGGTTATTAATAAAGAACACAAGACAAGTGTGAATTTCAAGAATTACGGGTGAGATTATTTAAAAATGTTCATACGCTTAAGTTTAAGAAAAACCAACAATTCTTTGTGCAAAATATTAAAAAGAAACCATTATTTATTGTCATTTAGATTTAGTTCGTAAGTTCATGGGAACAGTTCTGTTATTAGCAGCTGTTATCAGCAACACCGAATTTTCCGACAGAGAGCAAAGTACAATTAGGGTTAATGTCATGGATTTAACTTATATCTTTCGCCATTTATTCTTACTGCACCATTACTTTCAGTGTCTATACTATTAACTCTTAAATCCTCTTCTTTTCACAAACTTTATAATATCCTTATCCTCATATTTTAGTGTAACGTTCAAATATATACAAATAATTTATTGTACATATTTTCTAATTAACCCTTCCTTATGAAGAAGAATCAATCGGTTTCAATGAGCCGACTTCAAGGTTATATATAATATCAGCGATATGAGTATCATATTTTTATTTAGCTAATTAAAACTTATGAAGAATTTAATTTTAAATGAAAATAGCACTATTTATAATATTTAGTTTCTGTTTTAATTTTTATTCTTGCGAAAATTTAAATTAGTGATTGTAACAAAGTGTAACAAATTTGAGTGATACACAAATTATCATAAATTTTATCAATACCTATATTTTGTGTATAAATGAATAGATTAGGTTAGGTTACTACTCGGTCCACTAGTTCAATAATGTCTTTTAAAATTAAATATTGACATATATTTTAGTTACGTATATTTGGGTGCAACCTTGGACCAGAAAATAGAATATTTTTGCCAACCAGCTTACTCGAGAAACGAACGTAACAAAGATACCTATTCAGACGAAACTATGTTCTTTACTTATAACAATAACGAAACAAACTGACTCCTGTTATAGGAAAAGTAATTCTATAATTAGTAGTTTGACTATTTAAATACATTGCTTTTTAACTACTAAACTAGTTACATGTAAACTAGGGAAAAATTTGTGACTAAATCCTACAGCGTTTCCCAAAATTAACACACTAAATAATAAGAGTAGATTAATAATCGACATTATAATCTGTATCCAAAAGAATGAAAATCATATATTTTTTAATTTCTTGTCAATTTTATTGCAAGTTGTTACATATAAGTTATGTTAATGTTAAAAGTACGATAAATACATAACAATATATTAAAACAAATTCACTCAAATTAAACAATTTTACACAAATATACAACCAAAAATCTATATAATATTAACATAGAGAAACTGTTCTTTTAAAACTAAAAGAAAAAGGACGAAATAAAAACACTTCTTACACAATTAATAGTTCGGTAACAAAATAATAATATAGAATAATAAAAAACCTACTTTGAAACTCTATGAAAAATGGTCATGCACACAAAAAACCTTTAAGTCTTTGAAAATGTGTGAGAGCCATGTTATATTTAATACACATACACACACAAACTCACCTACAGTAAACAACAGACAGATTTTAAATACTAAAGACAACCCAAGTATACAAAAATATTTTACAAAAGAAAAAAACAAATTACACAAAACAAAATTTCAAATAATTGATGGTCCACACTGCTCATATAAAAATTCCACATCATACCATACAAACCACAAGCATGTTCACTCACACAAACTCACCTCAAGTGAGAAACACCTGATATACTATTTTATTAATTATGTACATGTTTTCAGTTCTATAGGGGTCATGCACTGTCTATGTGTGGACAGTGTTTATAATTGTCTATTTATAATATTAACACTATCTTCTAGACACGAGTATAAAACAAACTAAAAAAATATAACAAGATCCGTTTAAACTTTTAAAGTGTAAAAATATCCTGCTTGAAGCGAAGGACACATAATCTTCTTATGTAATATTTAAACTTTCATTACCCTTAAGTGGCTTAATATTTATTTTAAAGTAAAATTAAACTTTCAAGTACACTTACTGTATGG
Source organism: Aphrophora alni (assembly GCA_963513935.1). Taxonomy (NCBI): domain Eukaryota; kingdom Metazoa; phylum Arthropoda; class Insecta; order Hemiptera; family Aphrophoridae; genus Aphrophora; species Aphrophora alni. Next base: position 119,757,487 of record OY740766.1, on the reverse strand, counting down.
CATAACTATTTTCAAGTACACTTAATTAAAAATGAGATTACTTTGTATTAAAACTGGTACTTATAACATGTGTTGTGTCCGTATGTTGTATAACTCTAAACAAATATGTTGAATCAATTTTCTTTTGACCTAACGAGACTCATTTTATTAAATTCCAATGTGAACTTCTATTTAACACAATTCATTGTTAACTTATTCACTTCATTCGAGATTATCCTTATTTTGATAAATATTCCTGTATTGTCTCTCTCCGAATTTACTACGCCTCTCTAGTTACGTATTCTTGACAATTCCATCCTGAAATATCTACTGATATTGTGTCTTTCCTTCTAAATGTATGTTCAAACCACCATTATTTGAATGTCTTAATATGTTTTAATCCAAAAAGCTTCTAGAGTACTTCATTTGTTTGGTTTTTTTGATAACATAGGTATATTAAGTCATGACATTTATTGACAAATTTTCAACATTAAATTTATAATTCTATCTTGTACTGAAAACTATGGACGTATTTGTTCGTTCCTATGTTTGCAAAATGTTTACCAAGCTGCAGCAAGAACGTAGGTTATGAATATTGGTTGTTGGATGTAAAAACAAGACACCCATCAGCTCTCTCGCTGTGTCGTAAGAATAGATGATAGGCGGTATATCATCCCTGCTTTTTAAATTGCCTGTAAAGTAATGTTCCGCTGTTTTTGCATATTTACACTACCTATTTGTCCTAAATATTACGTTAATATGGTGTGTAATTTATTTATGTTGTAAATACTCTTCAGTTCTTAATAAACAATTATTAAAACAAATATGTTTGAATAAAGGCTTGAAATGTTTTGCACCCTGTTAAAAAACAAGTATAATAAACAATATTGTAGCTGTACTTGAAGCTTGTGTACATATGTTCCATTTTATAATTTTAATTAAAAAGTCAAAATATTATTTATATTTTAAATACATTCAGTTTCTAATCGAATAATACTATAACATGTTGGTTTCTATAGAACCTACAAAGGTTTGCATATTCTACTATCTCACTCACTCTCTCTCTCTCTCTCTCTCTCTCTCTCTCTCTCTCTCTCTCTCTCTCTCTCTCTCTCTCTCTCTCTCTCTCTCTCTCTCTCTCTCTCTCTCTCTCTCTCTCTCTCTCTCTCCCTCCCTCTCTCTCTCTCTCTCCTCTCTCTCCTCTCTCTCTCTCTCTCTCTCTCTCTCTCTCTCTCTCTCTCTCTCTCTCTCTCTCTCTCTCTCTCTCTCTCTCTCTTTCTCTCTCTCTCTCTCTCTCTCTCTCTCTCTCTCTCTCTCTCTCTCTCTCTCTCTCTCTCTCTCTCTCTCTCTCTCTCTCTCTCTTCTCTCTCTCTCTCTCTCTCTCTCTCTTCTTTAGTTAATTTTTGAAGTTCTAAAATTTGTCTTGCATTCAGTCCTAGTTTTCTGCCGATATAAGAGGACTCGTGCTAGTTGTGGTTTTTCAATTTTACATTTATTTACTCTGCAAGTATAAGAAGAATTTATAAGTTTTTCGACATTATTTAACATTCGTTAAATTATTAATTATGCGTCTCTTTTAAATCATTTCAATAATACTAGTTAATATAAAACCTCTGATCTGAATCTTCTAATAATGTATTTTACGTCTTTTCTCAATCGTGAAAGTATTTTGCGACTTTACTGTATCTTGGTAATACGTACTATCTTTTTTGAATTGGATTTAGTAACTCCGTGATTTTCCCCAAAAGTTCTGCCAACCTCTCTTTTAATTTCCTGCAGAATCCATTTTGTTTTTTATCAATTGCTAGATTATTTTTTATCCTAAAATTTTTACTATTTACCTCAGATACCTAGTTGAATTTTCTAGTAATTTATATTCATTACAATTAATTATTTTTCATTTAATTAGCTAAATTAGTGCTGCTAGTTATTTAATTTTATCTGCCCAGAAACCTTGTGACCGCCTCTCAACATGTAAGACATTGAAAATATATAATTTTTAAACTTTTTTCCTTGGATCTTTATATATTAATTTCCCGTGGATGGTATTTCCTTCTGAAAAGCTCTTTGTATTCTTCTTGATCCCTAGATATAAATGCAACTATAATGGTGTCACTTCACTCACCGTTCAGAAGTTAAGTGGGCCCTAAACTTTTGATACATTTTCCGTATGAATGTCTTCGAATTACTATTTTCGACACTTTTTCTTCTTGAATCTTGTTAGCTTCGCTATAAAACGAACTATTCTGTTTAGAGTTTCATAATATTATTATTTTTGACGAAGTTATGAGTTTTTTTTAGTTCGCCGATTTTAACTATTTTAGTTTATTATTTTCATTTGGTTTTTAAGAGTTTTCCATTATTTCTCATATAATTTTACAATTTGATGTCATTTACGAATTTATGTCTTAAATTTCTAACAATTTTAAGTTTTATTGACATTTTAAATATTAGGCTTTTTGAATTAGCATAAGCCATTCATCCACATCCATTTATTTGACATTTTTTGTACTATATCATTTTACTGTTTTATAATTAACAAAAATTTTATTTTATATTATTAATCACTCATTAATGTTCATTAATCTGATAAAACCCTACAAGGATGACTTTATTTGGTCAAATTTCCGTATTATTTGTTAATTTCTCCAAGTTATTTCTATAGTATTTCATAACTGCCCCTTTTGTCTACAATTAACCGTAATTAATTTTTTTTTTAATTTGAGATATCAAATTTTGATTTATTTTCATTACGTCATCTTTTGTACTATATCTTTTAACTTATTCATAATTAAAACAAATTTTATTTTATATTATTAATCACTCATACATGCTCTACATTTTCACAAACAAAAAACAACTTTTAAATAAAATTTAAGTTAAGAACCCATTATTCTTAACCTTTCCTGTTATTACAAAAGTTTGCAAACTAGTTTTGGTCCATTCAGACTCCTGCCATATTCAACACGTTAAAAGGACTTGTAATATTGGTTTAACTACTTTCCTAATGAGTTCTATTAAAGTTGCCAGTGAGCAGTTTTATGTGAATAAAATTCGTCTCAAAACTCTTATTGTATTATCACAATGAATCCTTGACTATCCAAGAAAATTCGGATATATATGTGGATATTGTTTTCAGGGACTATTTGATTTTTGTAGTTTCAGTAACAAACTTACAGTAATATTGACTTGCATGCGATTTGGCTCATTTGTTTTGGTAATAATCGTACATATTTTTAAAAAATCATCGAAATCGGATTAAATTTTTTTTGAGATATCGACTTAAGTTGATGGTGTGACATTATTTGCAATGACCGTGGTTTGTTTTCACGTTTTACGGTTATTTTTTACCATAAGTTCTACATTTCAGCAAAGTATGGCCCACTCTGAGAAAAATAATAAAGTAATTTTAAGAACATTATGATTTCGTCTTTTGGGTTTATCTCGACCGTCATCTCTTTAAATATGTCGGTCCTTGAATTATCGGTTAAAAAGAAACAAATCAGTCAATATGGCTGTTATAAATAATTCTCAAAATTGGCTCTATCGATATCTTTGAAATTTGTGAAAATTAATGACTCCGAATTGTACAAAATCGTAAAAACCTAAACATTACGGTTCAGCAATAAATTGAAAAAATGAAACAAAGTGGAGGAAACACTGAGCTCAGTCTTGCAGTGAGTTTAGTACTGTGCGTTTCGTAGTTATACGTGTATTTCAAAAACATTGGTTTGTTGTGTTGTGAAGAAAGGTGAAAACGTCAGGAAGAAAGTTGGAGATTAAAGTCCTCCATAGTTAATCTGGCTAAATCACGTCAAATGTGTATTTTTTTATGTAGCAAGAAGCCGAGAACGGAGGAGATTTTAACGAATGTGATTTTAAATACCTACTAAATTTAATAAAAATAGAAGTTCTACTAAAAAGTTTTTTTTTTTAATATTTTCTGTCAATTTGAAATTTATATAATGATTTTTTTATTAGTGAGTTTGGATGTTTTTTCTAAAATTTTTCCATTATCAGATTAACATAAAAATGTCTCAGAATATTGCTTTAATTCTGATTTACTAACTACATATAATTATATTGCCTAGTTCTCTAGTTTTACAATTTTCGTTCATATATTGTGAATTTCTAAATGACTCACACATAACATAAGCTGGAAAGAAGAAAATAAGGTATTAAACAAAGAGAGTAATAAATTAAGTAATGTATTCATGATTTTTTTCTACCGAAAGCTATGAACAAATCATAAAATGATAGACTATTTTAATAAAGCCAAGTGTTAACCAGAGCTGCAATATGTTCTTAGGGTTGTAAGGGTTAAAATTACAAATTTAGTTATTAAATATTAAGTTATATGAAAGGTTAACACATCTCTTCAAATAAATATGTATTTTTGTATGAATCATGTTTTCTATGCAATTTTTATTTATGCCTAGTTCAACAAACATAATTTATTGTCGTAAACAGTTCTTTATACAACAGACTATGAGATATTAAAAACATATTTTGTCAGTGAAAAGTTAGTACTTAGCTATGTGTAAGATATCGTTTTTAAATGGTAACATCTCTTTAAAATCTGTTTATGATCAACAGCATTTTTAATTGTCAAGTTCCTAAACAGATGAGTTTGGGAGACATGGTCTAAGACACAAAACCGCTTTACATTACTTTTTCTAACCGAAATGAAATAAAACGGACAAATGTTTGGTAAAAACAATATTTAGCGACCATTTTGGGAAATGACGGTTTTTAGACATATTGTTTTCACCTTTTTTCAACCCACAAGATGTACGTATTATAACTTGAAGAATCTCCTGTACGTTAATAGATAGCAATGGTGTCCCCTAGGTCTCTATACAATTATATAAATAATTTTCTGCTGTTTTTTAGTATAACTATGCTAATACCAATGTTATTATTATTCTGTTTGTTTTAATTATTTATTTAGTGTGTTTTAAGAAATTGACAAAATAAATTTCACCAAACTACGAATAAGTCAAAGGCAATGAACGTACAATCGTGTAAGAGAAGTTATCAAAATGTTGATCATTCTAAAGATTTTTGTTAATTCTCAAGCGCAGGTAACTGAAAATCTTCAAAGATCTCTTAATCAGGTATCGGAATTGACGCGTGACTGGAAAATTAAACTCAATGAACAAAAATCAACCCATATTATATTTGTTTTGCGACATGTAGATTCTAGCCATTGGGTTTATATAAGTAATAAAGAATTACCACAACGTGATTCTGTTCAATATCTAGGACTGCAGCTTGATACATGGAAACACGACGTGAAAAAATATATAACATATCCACCTTAAAGTACGGTAAATATCAATAATTGGTAGAAAATCGCAATTGAACCTCTACAACAAGCGACTACTTTATATAACGATTTACAGACCTATTTGAACGTATAGAGTAGAACTTTGGGGATATTCAAAGACTGTTGGTACAACGTAGTCAAAACAGTATAATCCGTGTAATGACTAACGTAAGATGGTATCAGCGTAACGATGAGTTACATTCGGACGTAAATCTAAAACTATTGACAGAGATAATCAAGGATTATGCAATGCGACATGAGAAGAGACTTCTTAAACATGTTAACGTGGAAGCTTTACAGCTACTGGACACGGAACTGGGTGTTAGGTGACTTTGCCGGCAGAACCACAAGATCTGTCCCAATACTAAACACATGTATATACTTTTAAAGTTTTAGATAAAATCATTACATAGCTAGAACCTAGATTATGATTTGGGCTTCAACACATGCTTCTTTACACATTTGTACATGTGTTACTTATTTAAGCAGTAGCTTAAGATTGTAATGTTCAATTAATCAAAATAAATATTAAAACAAATAACAAAAAAAAACATTCAAAAGATTTTTTTTAATTACTTTGGGGGCGTTGAGGGCTATTCAAAGCCGACACGAAAACTGACCTACAAAATAGTGTAACTTTTTGGAGTGGGGGAATAAAGACAATATACATAACGACTTAGAGTATAGGAGTAGAAGGGCTATAGAGTATGGAGAGGTGAGGAGAGATCAAGAGAAACGGCGAGAGAAGGAGAAAATGCCAGCTGCGTCATACTAATCCAAAACAGCGCTAATATCTCTAAATGTTGAATTTTTGTGAAATTTTTATTATAATTTTATTTAAAATGTTAGAATTTAAAAATATTTTAGTTCTAGGTTAATCTTGAGTGTTGCAGATAATTTGGAAGAAATTATTAGTTACCTGTTTTTTGCCAATAACTCGGTTTTCCTTTGACCTAAATAAATTTAAAAAAAGTTTTTCTTTATAAAAAATGAAATTTTTTTTTTTGGTATCTTGTCAGTTTTTGGAAAGTTAATGGTTTTTAAGATACACAATATTAAATATTTTAGACGGCCGCCATTTTGAAAATATACATAATATAGTTTTTGTTTTCGGTAAGCATATAAAACGTAACATCCATAATCCGTATACTAAATCTGAACTCAGTATCTTTTTTAACTCCACTTTTATATATATATATATATATATATATATTATTTTGGTAAAAAAAAGAAAATGATAGATACCTGGAAAACTAAACATTTTGGGAAACATTTTATTAAAGGCTCTTCGGGAGTGAAATAAAACTGTCAAATTGACATTACCGGGCATTGCTGATTTGTAAATTACTAGTAACTATATTGCTCGGCGGCCCATGCACACCCAAGTAGTCCTGTTTCATTTCAAAGTGCGTGGAGAAACTCTAAGCTTAGTAGACATTAGACTAGGCTACTACGCATACGTGTAATCAATCCCCTCTGTCGGTCTTATACTTTGTCATTCTTTCTTGGGATTGGTGGTTGTTTTTTATTTTTAATTCTCTCTGTATTCCATGGCTTTAAACTTTAACTCACTTTTGTTTTTTACACACACTGCTAGAGGGTTCGGAGCTCCTTTGCGTTGTAAACTTAGTTGACTTCAAGTAGCCTCTAATCTAAAATTGATTATGACACTAGGCATATATGTAGCCATTTTTTTAGAATAATTGAACTACGTTTAACTATTTTACGCAAAACAATTTTTTGTTTATAATCCATTGTGAAGCATTACTTAATTTTTAACATTTACAATTTACGATATCATTTGTGACATTAAAGGTTATGCATATAAATAAATTGAGCTTGTGAGAGAGAAATTATTTACGGTGCTGGTAGTTATTAAATTTATCAACGAGTGTAAAACAATAATAAGCTGAAAATATTGTTATTGACGTTAAATAATAATGGTAAAAAAATCATTGCCTTTGTCATCTCACATCCCCAAAACTAATATAAACTAATCGTCACTGAAAATTTCATTTAGTTGTTAATTTTAAAAAAAATAATAAGAACCATGGTCGACGACCATGAAAAAATTGTTTTAAATTTCAATAAGGGTCAAAACTTGCTTATCTTGTACCATAAACACGTCCTCAACGTAAACCGTATTTGTTAACATCAAGGTTTTAATGATGGCGGTAAAGGTCAACTTTTGATTTTTTCCAAACTGTTTTAACATAAAAATCATAAATTCTATTAGGTAATATTGATAATATAAAATTAAATTGCAACAATTAAAATATCTCATATTGTTAACCATTACTATAACTACAGAATTTACTTAATTACAATTTTCTATTGTTAGAACTCATTCTAAATCCAACACTCACACGCTTTACATCCTCCTCAGGAGGCTTGCTGAAAGACTTACATTTGCAACACTATGGGTTGTGAACACTTGATGTTAGTGAGGGTAAGTGGATGCCACCATATATCGTCGGATGCCCGCGTATAATGATACAAATACCAGGGTATTTGTAGCCGCTTTCAGTCTTTATATAGGGCATATTTGTATCGAAATGAGAGGTTTTTTTTTAACATTTAAATCCAGATTCCTGTTTTTAAACAGGAACTGGTGTGCATCGCATCTCTTTATTCCGTGTTATTTCTAATCTTAGTTGTTTATTTTTATAACCGTTTATATTCCGATACATTAGATGGAAAATGATGCACACGCGATTAGTTTTTACCGCGTTAATTCATTTTAAATTAGGTTCTTTAGTTTTTTTTTTTTTTTTTTTTTTTTTTTTTTTTTTTTTTTTTTTTTTTACAGGCGTTTATATTCCGATGCACAAATCATGCAACCAGAGTTGCATCCGCGATTAGGGTCTACCGCGGTAATTGTTTTAATAATTTTTAATTGTTATGACCGGCCGCGATAATCAAATTTTTTATACTTTTAGGTCGATATGTCAGGTCGGACAACCACGGGGGTTGACAAACGCGTAATATATGGCGGCATCCACATTCCTGTAGCTAACTAACGGTGGACCAACCTATACACATATACACACACATACACACAACACACGCTCTAATAAGAGTGGGTCTTTCAGTTGGTACACACAAGACTGAAATAAAACAACTTTCACAATCTGGTCTTCTGTGTTTTATTTATTAGACTTTAAGTTAGACGTAAGATAAATTTATATATTAAAATGAATGTACTGCAATGATACATAGATTGTATAATATTTATAATGTTGTAAACTTCCAAATATTGTAAATACAATTGAAAAATAAATGTCTTTTTAAAATGTAACCAGATTTATTTCTGAAAATTTTACTGTGGCATTTCATGCCAAAGTGTTAACTTGATAAGTATCTAAGGTGTCGCTTGTATGAAAAAAGATATTTGTAATATACAAAATTAATATTCAACGTAACAAATTATAATATATTACAGAAATGGACAAATCATTACGAGGTAAATCTTAAACCAATAAAATTGCAGACTTTACGAAATTGTTGTGTAAAAGCGACCACAGCTGTCTTGGTTTTCTACTCTGATGTGCAATTTGTTGCGTCCAGTTGGTATGCACTCTTTTGTCTGCAAAATTAACTTTAGTATAAAACAGAATTCGTTTAAATTGGTAATTGTGTAAGACACCCTTAGACCTTGAATACTACGGCTGGGGGAAAAAAAGTTGAACACTACACGAACAAAAAGTGTAGATCCAGTTAGAATGCCTCGGGATTGCCACACCCGTACTCTCTATGAGTCTTTGAGAAGGAAAGTACTAATTAATTACAAACATGCTTAAGGGACCGATTCTTCTAAATCCTGCAAAAGACGAGTTTTCATTCGGATAATGTGTGATCAATAAAGCACTCAATTTTGTTTTTCTTGGAAAAACTTTTGATCATCGCCTTATAAAAAAAGGAAGAAAAATATTAAGACCCCCCCCCCTTGACATGGTTAGAGACCTCTGAAGAAAAGAGAGATCCAACCCGACATGAAAAAAGTGAACACCAAGCAGGGCTCTTTCGGGATTGCCACGTACACACATACATATCTGGCAATAATAATGAGGCCTCAGCATTTGACCCAATTTTGGGGACATGTAAGGTACATAACCGAATACCAATACTGTACATTAATAGTTTTATGTACCACTTTTTAGGATTTGTACACTCCAATTTTTTTAAACATCCATGTAGGAAAATAAATTATGACGCCTAATTACAGGACATTGTAGTCACTATAGCTTTCAGATATCAGTGAGTATATCACAGCTCAAATTTATGTTCCATTGAATTTGTCCTACTAAAATTATATATTTTGACATCCCACACGCCGGTTAGGCCTCACGCAGTCTCAAGCTGGTAGTTTGTGATGTGAATTGTCATTAAAATGAGATTTAAATGTCATTTCTAGTTTAACAGTAGAACCCTCTAAACGTAATAATCATGTTATCGAAATTTACGCGTTATTCCATTGAATAGAATATGGTAATAATTATTGGTGTTTTGGTAGTAATTATTGGTAACAATGCTTGTGTTTTTAGTGTTGGTTCTTGTAAATGTTTTCATCGCAGTTATCAATACAGTAATATTATTTTGAGTAATTTGGATTTTTCCCTGTATCTGCACAGAGAGCTCTACAGTAATTTATTTATAGTTTCAGTAGTAAATTTACGCAATTATTAGTATAAACCTAAGAAAATTGTGATCATATTTAAAATAAAACGTGACTAGTCGTTTTGGTACAATGTAAATTTGTTGTTGTTTTTTTCTTATATTACTCTGAAAAACCTACTATGCAACCGAAATTTCATGGATATTGGTTCGGTGGAATTCTGGTTATGGGAGGAATTTTCTTACAATTTAAAAACTGAAAGTTATTTTAATAACATTTGTTAGATTTCTATTTCGATAATATTTTGGTATTTCTAAAATAAAATGATACACAAACGTAATTACTATCATCCATCCTACGAAGTTTATATAATAATATAAACTTTAGCCTATATTTTGAGGCAAAATAAACAATTATAAAACCCTTAGTAATCAATATAGATCTGACAAATTCATACATGACATACTTTACAAAGGCAGTTATTACGATATAGAACAAGTCCCCTTTGTTAATACAGTTGAATATTTAGCTTAGATGACAGCAGAAGCTTCCCCTCATTTCATCCCCTTCCAGCAATAAGAAGAAAAGTCCAGTGTTTTAAGCCTTTGTTATGAAGTTAGCATTGTGACAGTCCACCCTTCAACAAGTCAGATATAATTTACGTGTTAGAATGAATGGGGCATCATTAGAGCGAGAGGGAAAATACTTCGTAACTTACAGTAGAGAGGATTAGTCCTATTAGTATAATACAATTTTTACATTTTTCTTTATAACCCACATAAATTTATTTTTCATTATACTACACAGAAAACAAATGTCTTCCTAGTTCTTCATAGAAAAGAAAGTTCTTCTTTACCTAGTACTACATAGATAATTCACCATGCAGTGGAATGAACATTTACCGCGCAATACCTGATTTCGGCAATAAGTTTTCTTTAAATTGTCATTACTAAGGGTTTGATTATTAAACTCAAATAAGCGTAGATGCTATAGTTTTCACCCCTCCGATTTACATCTTAAGTACATGGATTTAACTGCATTACTGTGTTGAACTAAAATTCATATCAGTTTGTTTCAGATGAAAATTTAAACCTCATGAATTATATTTATTGAAGCTGGTTTTAAACCTACAAGAAGAAGCATAAAATAAAGATTTTACGAAAGGAAAAAGGGCAAAATATAAAAAAAAGGTAATTAACGTAATGTAAACACCATTAAACATTCAAAATTGAATTATTCTTTAAGTAAGGTGAAATATTTTGGTTACATCCCCACAATGAGCGATAATAACGTCAAACTCTAAACTTGTGTTGAAGGAGAGTAGAAAAGGCTGTTCACCCAGATAAAACTTTTAAATCATTTTCCCACTGGTTTGTAACACTTGTTTTAATTAGTTGACCAGTAAATATTAGTGTATAACTTTAATAATGAAAAAATAAAATCGTGTCAGCAGTTTGGACTGTATGGACAACCGCAGGTTTTTAAGATACGCTCAATTTTCTAGAAAACTCTGAAGCAAAAATAAAGCAAAAAAAAATATAGCATTAAAAAAAGAAAAGAAAAAAGTTAAATGATATGTTCATCAAAATACCCCAAAATTTAGAACATAACGTGTATTTACGATAAAAACAATAGTTTATTTGTCTTAACTGTGAGAAAAGTAGTAGAGTCGCCTATATATTACGGTAGGTATGTAATAATGTCACATCCACGTCTAAGAAACAAGTTCTTTTTCCTTTATTGAAGACTCCAAAAGTATGGTTTATGTCTTAAAAGTTGTAGATCGTCTTACGTCACAAGTTTAGAAATATCTCTCTTTAAAAAGAACTACTGAAATTCACCTTCCCCATGCCATTGTTAAGAAGTTGCCGTACTACCCACTGCACTGCGCTGCGTTCCGTCCCTAATCCTTCTTACGTTAATAAATCATCTTTTCGAATAATTGTTATGCGTTTATAAAAGGGGAAGCCCCAGCTGCTTTAGAAACTCTTAGTGTGTGTTTCTTACTTTAATAAAAACAATAATTTATTTTCTGCCCATCGTTAGCAGTTATCAAATTTAATATTAAATAACTATACAGGGTGTGCCGAAACTCTCTGGAACATTTTATAAAAAAATGTTCCTTAGGTCGAGACTCTCCACACTGTACTTTTACTACAGCTTAATTCGCGGCCAACTACTCTAGTGTTCGTTGATGGGTGGGTTTCCTTCAAATAACTCCAACACATTTTCTTCAAGCTGAACATTGCGAACTAGTCTATCACGAATCCCATCAACCATGTTACACTTAAATGTCCCAGTTTCCTTTAACCTCTTGTGTACAGCAGCAAAAGTCTTGAAATTTGGATGCTATCTGTTTGGAAACATTTCACAGTACAATCTTCGAGATTGTAATCTATTGCCATGAGCCATGCCATACAAGTAATGCATATTACAGTATTCCTCAAATGTATAGTTATTGATGTTTTAAACTAATATTATCAGATACTTAATAAAAAACAACACTACTGTATTAAAACAAATTGTTGACACCCAACAGCTAATTTTTACTTTGTCTTCTATCAACAATGCTTTACTAATAAACAGCTAATTAATTTTTAAAATGAAATGGACAAAAAACAGCTGATTGATACGTAGCGTCTCATATTTGCTGTTAAACAATGTTTTAGGTATGTAATGAGGTAGTATGGAAATTACATTGATTTGCAAGAATTGTCACGACTTGCTTGTTTATTATTCGATTTTAGTAAATTTGGGGGTCATTCGATTTGTCTTTTAATTGTGTCTCTTTTACCTATCTTAATAATTTTTTTATAGCTATAACGGTTTTCGTGGAATTTGAAACTATAACATTTAAACGGCCGCCATTTTAAATGGATTTAGTTCCAGCAACGAAATTTTATACACTTATTTCACCTATTAAAGTTCATACGTACACCAAATTTTAAGTTTCTATCTTAAATAAATCTTGAGTTATAAAATCCTATGTATAAAACACATACAGACCTACAGACGGAAAACTAGTCACCGGAGACCGATGTTTATATTGAGAAATATGTTTGTATCGACCTAAGGAACATTATCTTTTTTTTGAAATGTTCCAGTTCGCCTTCCCAAAAAACAAGGTGATAGTTGAGTTTAAACAAATAGTAGGAGTTTATTTTGATATTTTCATTTGGAGTTAGGTTACGACGTCCTTTATTTTTCAGCTTATTACTTGTATAATTATATGTAAATACGTTTCAAAAACATATGCCGAAAACGGATATTTTCCCGTCTGTCGTTCTGTTTCAGAATAGTTGTCCACGATACATTTTATCATATTAAACTGAAAACAAAATATAAAATAAGTTGATTTTAGATTAATAAAATGACAATCTCTTAAAGCTTCGTTTATCTAACATCTAAAAATAAACTCAAATAAGGAAATTAAATATGATAGGTCTGCTTAAGTTGATGCTTAAAGTATTGTGCTCTCGTGTACATTCGCCATTGACAAAACTGTTTGTAATCATTTTCGTATCTGTCTTAAAATTTATTTGGCTTCAAATTCTAAGGCACTTCCTGAGCTCATTTCATAATATTTTACGGAATGACGGGACCATTACATTCGTCATCGAAATGCATGATGAATTTACATGATTCACAAAACACGGTAAAAAATATAACGTTTAAATTATTACAGGTCAATAATTATAAATTTAGTAACGGCAGTTGAAAGAAGTCTATTATTTTTGATATCTGCTGGTGAACGGCAAATTTTCTGTGTAGTAGCCTACAAGGTAAAGAAGAACTTTCTGTCTATAAACAGACTGTGAAAACATCTGTGTATTATAATGAAAAATATTACAACTTTGGTAATGAATGAGAAATTGAGTCTATATTTAGTAGATATATTTTTTATGTAACCTTTATCCACTATATCAGACACCAATATCTTATTTTTTTTATTTAATTTTTTTTGTAATGTCTACTATCTCTAAAACTTAACATAATTACAAAATAAACTATTTTTTCTGTTCACAACAAATACGATAGTAATTTTATTTTTCTACAGGTTTAAGAATAAATGAGCAATCGATAAAAAACTAAAATCGCAATTTCTTGATAATTGACTTCAGAACTAAGAAGTTTATGATACTGACGTCAATATTATTACTGGTTACATTAGATGTTTCTCCTTATGAAAATATAAAGTAGGCGTTATAATAGACATATCTGAGATATTCTTATGGGTTTAATTAATGCTAAATCAATAAAAACCATGTTTACAAATTAATATTTCAAACAATCCAGTAACTAGTTAAAAATTATATATATATATATATATATATATATATATATATATATATAATGATTAAAAGGCTTACAAACTAAAATAAAATAATAAAAAAATTTGAGCCTGAATTGTTACAAAATTACTAGTTTCAATTGTTATGGAATTAATTGAAATATTCTAGGACTTCTTATTGAATCATTTACAAAACATCTGGAGTATGTATCTGTCCTTTTTTACTGATATATTAGAAGGTACTTATACACTCAATTCAGACAAATGATTTACATTTTTAATTTAAATAAAATGTAGATGAATGACGTTATCTGTATATATTTTTACGAACGAGACGAAGCACTTTGCGTATTTTCGTCTTAGCTTCTACTGGAGGATTGTGCAGTTAAATTGTCTATGGAAACTACTCATTTCCAACGTTATAAATCATATATCTAGCATTTATTATAGGAACTTAACCCGATCTAAAATGTTTCAAAAATACATGACATGTTTTCAGGTGTGGTTAAAAACACGCTCGAAAGATATATTGGTACATAATTAATGTATACATTTTGTAAAAGTTTGTAATTTTTTACAAACTTTTATCATTTGCGAGAGAAAATACCATTAGAATAAATTTAACATAGAATCGATTTTACATTATACACAATACATAACATACACTCACATAACTACAAATAAAAACAAAATAATACAATGAAATAAAATGAGCCTTGTAAAATATACTACATATATTATTTCTTTTTTTAACAAAATACATCTAAACTTTTCAAAGTCTAATAATCGATTTACTGATGAAATTTCATAAAACATAAATATGATGGGTGTTTCTACTTGTAAAAATACATGAGTAGGTACAGAGAGAAGTAAATTTTATCTTTTAAAATAAACTAATAATTTTTAAGGTACAATTTATAATGTAAAATAAATTAGTATTTATTTTTGTTGATCTTTTTTCTTAGAATAAATAAAATGTAAATTCCAATAAATGTAATTTTAATTTTATAGAAAAAGTATATATACATATCCTCTTTATTATAAATGGGTTTCAATTAGAAAATCCTTAATTTTGGTCAAAATGGAGTTTTATGTTCCTGAAAGACTACCAATTTCAAAATCTGTTTTGTTTTAATTTCTAGTGTAAATTTATATACAAATTCTTTAAAAAATTCCAATGATTTGTTTTTGAGAAATAAATTTCGCTACGAATATATAAGAAATTAAAATATTATGGACTAATAGCGAATAGGTTGTTTTCTCTTACAAACATGGAAGTAAACGTTAGGTCCAATAAATGTAAAAGAATATGATGTTTCCCATTCTACTTCCACACTTACTGAGTTAGGTACCCCACACTTCATCTACAGCAACGAACATTCACTGTTTCTACTCCTCTTTTATCAAGTTGCCACCCGCATCCCTTCCAACATCTGCCATTAAATAATTTATCTCCCAAAATAAACGTGGGTAAACTTTACAAAAGAGGTAGACGTAGTGGTCTAGACATGTTTTCAATCAAATGTCTTTCGTGAATTCTTTTCTTAAAGAAATAATCTAATGTACTTTTTTCTTTTCTTGATAAATTAGGAATGTTCTTAAGGTAGAATAAATGAAAATATTTTAACTTTAGTTTAAGTGTTTATGTAAAAACATTGCAGAAATGCCTCTTATGAGGTGTCTAAAAAAATGAACAAATATTAAAATTAATTAGTTTTATACATTTAGGAAAAAACAAAATTACTTTTCTTTATAAATCTATATATAAATCGAAGAGTAAACACTAATCGACTGAGTACTAAATGCAAAGCAGTGGTTTTAAATAGGAGGGTCTCGTAAGATACAACATTTGTATTAATATTATTAAGTTTTCTGAAAATCCGTTAAAATATTCCGATACAGAACACAGGCCACCTCATTTTGAAAGGCTGAATATAATTACAAAATAAAGTACAAACGTATTGTTTTAAGTTTAAATCCATTGAAATTCGTCATGGTAATTCTAAAAAATGTTGAATTTAAATCTAATCTATATCTAAATTACATCAGTACATATATTAGTTTTATAATAGAAATTGAGTGTACGGGAATCAATCTTAGTTATAAGAGTGTCATTATACTTAGAAACTTCTAAATAACGAGATTGTCATTTGTTAATATAAATTTCGTTTCCTAGAATTGAATTGATATTTATATAAACTTATCATATTCTAGATTGGGTGTTATTTAAAGTTGACATTGACTTGCATAAATGATTAATGTCATATTGAGTAATTTTTCGTATATATCTGGGCCGGTTGTCCTACTTCCTGAAAATAAAGTTAACGTAATTACTTTAGAAGCATAATTTTCAAACTCGTGTATCCGACTTCCCACTAAATTTGACTTTAGACTGATTCTCAGCAAATATAACGAAACGTGATGTGGTTGTCATTATGGCCATCTGATTTCTATATACCTGGCTGCTTGTTGTTGATTTGAGTCTAATGACCTGACTTTCGATCAAACATAACACACACGATCAATGGTTCCGACTTGTTCGTTAAATTAAAGTATGTTAACTGTTTCCAATATAGTGCTCACGTAACTGTTAATTTAGTATATCACGAAAAACGGGAATTATTTGGACAAAACTAAAAACATTCATTTTAATTGAAAAATATTAAGTTATTATTGTTATCAATGACATTATGTAAAAAAAAAAAAAAAAAAAAAAAAAAAAAAAAAAAAAAAAAAAAAAAAAAAAAAAAAAAAAAAAAAACAAGATTCCATATAATACAACAGTAAACATGTAAACTCACTTATATGCAGTATTTAACATTTTGAGATACTTCAAAAGTTTCTGTAGGCCTATTTTAGATAGAAAATTATAATAAAACCAATATATTAACTTGCTCGAACACATTCAATATATCACTAAATAATAAGCTAAAATATATTATGTATTTTATGAAAAAAAAAAAGACAAAAAAAACTACTGAATTGGACAAGAAATTTATCATTCACTTTTAAAATTATAAAAGGTGATAGAATTATCTTCTTTTTTTTTATTTAATAAAAATCTGTTCCCTGAATTATTTAGTTTGAAAGTTCCAGGAAGTGATTAAATTGAGCATAAAACAGTGTAAAAGTTTGGTAATAAATTGTGTATGTTTTTCTAGTTACTTTATTTATTTGTAATGTAATATAACAATTGAAGAAAGTTACATCTATATTTCTTGTTTATTTATTTACAGGGGTATAGGAAAAGACAGTGATCTCATAAAAACTTCACAATATTTTACTTCAAATTTCACATTATTTGATATAAAATTTATCTATAGTTGTTATTTATTTGTGCTTGAAGGCTATCATAAAATATAGTTTAAAATTTATTTAAGCCAACGCTTTTGTATATATATATATATATATATATATATATATGAAAATCTTTTGAAATTCAGAAAACCCATGTAATAATTTCAAAATGGCAGACCTTTTATAAATAAATAATTTAATTTCCTTATCCACTTAGCAAATAAAATAAAATTTATCCTTTTTATTATCTCAAGTAACGGTAACCCCGCCCCCAACTGTCAGAGATTGGAAAAAATGACATTATTGCAAAAATTGAAATTTGTTACCCACAACTAATTTAATAAAAGAAATATTTAGACCGAATGATCATAACAACAACTGTATAGAGACTGATATGAAACATAAAAGAAGAGAGTTTAAAAATAAATAAATGTTTGTAAGTATAAAATTCCAGACGAGACATTTAAATTGGGCACAGGTTAAGAGGGAGGAGTTGTAGCAACCGTCTATTTTTTGTCTTTCAAATTGGTTTTTAATATTTTTCACTGTGGCTAAAAGAGATTAGTTTTATATTATGGATTATGTTTACTTCAGGAAATGTTATAGAGAGGAACACAATTTATAAGCAGCATAAAAATAATGGGTTGTTACAAAGAATATCAATTAAAAATAATTATGCATGATATTTAAAAAGTATAAAACAGTTGATAACATTTGAACGAATAACCAAAAACAGAAAACAATTGTATAATAAATATTAGTAAATTTGACATTCATTTTTTATATAATCAGTTTGGCAATACAAAAACTGAAGGATAACTCAAAAATTTATAAATGTAAACTTATGTTTTTTTATTACAATACGTATCAATCACGTTTTTAGATGGCTTTATTCTTGGTACCATCATGATGCAACACTTTAAGAGATAGTCGTTCTACAACCTTGTTGAAATTATAAAACTTTTAGTCCTCGAAACGAAAAAAGAAATCATCCAAAACTATAAAATAATATAAATTATTAAAGCTGCGATGTTTAACCTTTTGAAGATTAAGCATGCGATAACATAAAATGAATAATTAAAAAATTTCTGATAACATTGGCTGAATTTATGTAATGACTTTGTACTTTATTACTTTTGGTTAGAAGTTTATTTTGGGTTCTAGGGTTGAAATAAATAGTAAGGTCTTCACTATTATTTAAACTGTTGCACATTTTGACAAAAAAGGTCAAATAATAAAATCATATTACAATGAGATCGTGAAATAAAATAGTTTTCATTTGAAAATATTCTCTTACACACTCTGGAAGACAAGACGTTGTTTTACGAAATTGGTATAGAAAAAGATCTTTCGTTTTACCAATATGTTAAGAACAGTCTTGTTTTTCTCCAGTTATTCATTCAAAAGTTATGACAAACCATTCGCATACTTTCTTAACACGATGCATTTAATAGTCTATACATTCTGAATACGTGACAATAACTGTAATTAAATTATCGTTATGTTTTACATTTGATCATCTACTTCCAACTAATAAATTGCAATATAACAGACGAATTTTATATTATAATATATGTAACTCATAAGTTATGAGTATGTACCAAAAACAGTATTAGGTTCTAAAGAAAATCTATGAACATGACACACAACCATATTCATAGATCAAGAATTACCATGGGACGTAAACACAGCTACTGTAAACATGAACAAAAAGACCAATAGCAGAAATAAATAATAAAAGGTAAATGGCTTGATATGTGATTTCCGATAGGATAATAATTATGATTTACCATTCATTTGGAACACTTAGGTGGTAAATATTATTTTATACTCGTCAATATATGAAAAATCTTGGACCTACCTCAAATGAAAAAGTAATCACTTGATGACATCAGTTTAAAAGTTGTGTAGAATATTTTATATAAATAAATGACGTTAAGTGTCCGATTATTTAAATAATCATAAAATATCCATGAAATAACATGAAAAATCCATATTTATAAAATAACTTTAAAACCGAAATTATAGAACTATGTATAACCACTAACGAAGACATTAAAAGTCGTACTTTTTATGATTTTTCCACTCAACCTTTATGAAATATTGGTAAGATATTAAGCAATTTATCCAATAAATAGGTGAAACCATATGTAATAGAAAATCACAATTGGCAAGTAATTTTTAATTGTAATGAACTACGTAGTTTGTGTTTATCTATTGCTAAAAATGTGTGCTTAGAATAATGTATTTATATTTTCTAGCTATAAAAAAAATATATTCCTGTAAAAATTGCATAGCTTATAAAGATAAAAGTATATTTATTAGTTTATTTTATTGCGTAACGTGAGTCAACAAAATTTAAATAAAATTGGTTTATTGCAACCCCTTCCTCCAATGTTCGTCACGATACTTTCGAAATCACAAAAATGCTCTAAAAACGTTCAAGAAATGTATGGTTATGAAACCAAATAAAACCCCACACATAGAATGTAATCTTTATCTCCTCTAAACTGTCTCTCCCTTTCCACTTTTATTCACAAAGCGTCCATAACGCAACCCCTAAACACACTTAAGTCGCCCTTTGTAATTAAAATAACACTGTATTCAGAAACTAATATACCTCCAGCATACAATTAAATAAAAGCGCTCTATAAAAACATGTTGTATAAATGGTATATTAAGAAGGACACTTCCATATCCGTGGCACGTTTTTGATAATAGAATGTTACTAGCTGATGAGCTATGTATTATATGTGTGCATGTGGAACACAGTTTTTACCCCCTTCATGTTCCTACCATCTATACATGGACTACGGATATACTGACCTAATAAAATCCTCTACAATTATTACAAATATTTTTAATTGATTCAATAGCGAGCAGTTGGATCTAGTAATCTTTCTGACAATAGAATCACTATAGATAATCTCCCCCTTCCAGTAACAGCAACTGAATGACTAACTGAGTATTATCATAATTTACACGGTTATACTTACGTCCTCCCTACTGTTTTCGACAATAAAGTATTGGGAAAAAGCCTAATAATTGTAAAAATAAAAAATCAATAGCCAACAAGAGGCTTAGATTTCAAATATCTGTTGTTAATTTACCTTACTCAAATTCTAATGAGTGAAGTGAGGTTAATTCATTTATAATCGTGAGTTGATCGTAAACAAAACAAAAATGAAAACCCAATAACGAATCCTATGTTTTGTTTAACCATTTCCTCATAGTTTAAGCTTGCCCCAATACTGGTAAAGTTTAAGAAAAAAAGTGATTTGAAATGAATAGCCCACTCCTCCATGAGTTATTATTAAAGTCAAATTCTATAATAATAATAAAGTTTGAAATTAACAAAACCCGTTTATTTTTCCTATACATGTTTCCGATTAAGATATGAGGTGGCTTACTGGGACACTCTATTGAGTCTTTAAAAAGATTTTGCTTGAAAAAAAAGAAAAAAAAGAAAAAAAAGGAATGTACCCTCAATTTTTAAATTCTACCTAAATTATAATCAATTAATACCATTAAAAAAGCATTATATTTATAGCTTTCCTTTCTTTGTGTTTAAATCAACGAAATTGTAATTGTTTTAAGTGCTATCATTGTATATATGAAATATCATAGCATTAAATAAAAACAGCTTCATTATCCTGTCCGCGGACATATATTTTACTTAGCGTTAACTTATTACACTGCAATAATGTACTTTACCACACTTTAATAAAATAATAAGAACGATGATTTTATTGAGAGTTTCAAAAGAACATCAGGTTACCTTTGCTTTTTTCGACTCAGTCTACTGGTTTCGAGAAAGTATCACTCACGAAGAAAATCAATATATAAAACTAATACACGACCGACCTAAAGATTCACTTTGTAGAGCTTGTAAATATGAAAACCCATTAAAAACATATGTAATTCATTTAAAAACATATTTTATTCTGATTTTTTCACTTCATATTTAATTGTTACATTAACCAGCTTGTAAATAGCTTCGTTTTATTTTTACAGTATTGTCTCTTAAACCGTTTTACCAATAGATATCAAAAGTCTATAGCTGTGTTTATAATGTTAAATGTTTTAAAACGATTGCAGAGAGTTTTATACGACTTTGGTGAAAATTGAAAATTATTAACTCGTTGTTATGTATCAAGTTAAAACAATTTCTCTTCTTATATAAATTTTAATAATAATACTTCATAATCTCCCCAGCATACTTGAAATGATAAAATAAAATAAAAAAATAATATTGTAATATTTCTATTCTAATATAGTGTTATATTTTTGTGCAAACAATAAAGGCACGAAGATTGTTTTCTAATAACTTGGCATTACGTACGGGTTAAATAATTGAAGGTTCATATTCTACAATGAAGTTTTATACACCCTGTTAAGACAACTACGTTTATAGTACTGCACAGTAACACCATTTATTTCAATAGATAAATTGTTATTTTGGGACAGAAAATGAGGGTGGATAATCGATAACAAAAGCTTAAAAACAGTGGATTTTGGTCCTTGTTGGTAAAGTGAGATATTAGCGAGAGGAGCAAGGGGGGGGGGGCAGCTACCATCATCAACGCTGTTAAAATAAAACCCGACTTTTTCATTCTGTGTAAAATGGGGAAATCAATAGTTCCCTCAAACATTGATTTCAAATTTATAAAATGTTGTAATTATTACGTAAAATATTTTGAAAGTATAATAATTTGGATTATTTACCCATTGTAAATGTGTTGTTATAAAACGTAAATAGGCTATTCATTTTAGGCTCATATATGAATTAAAGTTAAAGTATTTTTATTTCAATTTTAAAATATCAAAAAAGTATACAAAGAATGTTCAGCTAACGAGAGTTAAACACAAAACAAGAGCCTAATCTGTTATTGATTTACTTTGCTCAAATTCAATGGAGTGAAGTGAGATTCATTTATTTAGAATTGTACCATACAGTAAGCGTCTTTGATTAACATACAGTTCAAATACATACAGATTGCTCGGGTAATCAATATACATTTTGTGATTTAAAAAATGTTTTTGGATGTTATAGTTCCTAAGTTTTAAAAAATGGTTTTCAAATGACCATTATTAGGAAAAAGACAATACAAATTTAGATTTTTTGTAAACAACTATTAGTTATTTTAAAATAAGGTGAGATTACAATTTACGGAAATCGCATATTAATACATCTATAATGGAGGGAAATAGTGCCCCTTATTAATCTTCGAATTTCTATAAACTTCAAATCGGTACCTACAACCAAATTTGAATAATAATTATTTTGTCAATACTCAGCCCTTTAACTATAAGCTGGGGACTATTTTTAATAGAATTGTGGTGTTATAAAGAATATTTGTTAAAGTCCTTACCGGTAATATTTCAACAGTTTTGATTATAACGGTTCAAGTTAATTTATAAAACAAAAAAATTCTATATTGTTGTAATGTGCCGTTATATCCAAACACCTATACATAAAAAATATGAAATAAAAAAATCGACCATGGTGTTTAGGAATTTTTTTTCGCATTGTCTTTATTTAAAAAACTACATAATCCATGTAGAAGTAAATCGATCAAACAGTTTCTATAAATAAATGTTAAGATTGACTTGTGAGATAATATTAGATAGAATAAAACTCGAACACAAGTTCTCACAAACATAGTTGTTATAATAGTTTAGTTATTGTAGCCCATGTATCACCGTGGAAGGCGACTTTGTAGTTGAAACGCGTTTGATTAAGTAAACGTCATTTTTGTGAGAACTTGTGATCGAGTGTTATTCTATTATATTCTTAAGTGAAAAAAGTGTAAATTAGAAGTAATATATATATATCAGAAAAAACAATTATTGAAACATCAAAATTTGTATAGTCTAAGATCCATGATTTTATTGTATAGAGTTGTTCATATTGACGAATCATTTGTTAATCGATAGTTCTAAAATAGAAATTAGGTAAATATTATTATACTTTAAATACAAAAAAGTGGGTTGGTCAATTTAATTACGTGTAAGGATTTTATGAAAGGGTGACCTCAATAGAAAGGTTTCAAATTTTGGTTATCAAGTTATTCATAAGTAATTAGGCTAAATAAAAACTTTGTAAGTAGCACTTGGTGATAATAATTCGGAGTGAACAAATAATTGTTTTCTTTAATATTGGTTTTAGTTTGAATTGAGATTTTTTTTTAACATAATACTAACAATTTAGGTTATTATTATTCAATTAGAAAAATTATTTCTCTCATAGCCATTTTTAACATATTATACTCTTATTTTTAAAATGTATAGATGATATTTAAAATATCGAATGGAAAACAAAATTACTTTATATATTTTCAATTAATCTTTTTTTATCAATAAAAATGGAATAATCTGAGTGATTGGTAGTCAAATTAAGTAATCACAAAATCGCAAACCTAACAAAAACTATTACTTCCATTATAAACCAAACTTCTTCTTAATATATACAAAACAATACTTCATTTTCATTGACATTTAAATAAATTTTTGTGTACAAATTCTTTGGATTGATTGTTTTGCACAGGTAAAGTAAGATAGTTTTTAACACCAACATAGTGTAAAGTTTCGAGAAATGAAAGAAAATTTATAGTACAAATCCTTGAAATGAATTTAATAATACGCCGTCTAGACGATTACATTTTTTCTTCTTTACAGTCAGCCCATTTATTTGAATGGATAGATTGTTTCGTAAGGAAGGGTGGATATTCGATAACAAAAGCTTAAGAACATTGGATATACGTCCTTGTAGGTGAAGTGAGATATTAGTAAGGGATGGGAACCAAGGGCAAAGAGATGTGAGGGGTTGTCACAGTCATCAACGCTATTAAGATATACAGTAACTTAACTTTTACTCTGCGTCTAAAGTGGGGAAATCAATCAGTGCTGAAATCTTTTAAATACATCAAGTTTAGTATTATGACATCATTTTTTGCGTAAATACATTTTTTATTTGGTTTTTTATAATTAATTACATTACTATAAAGCAACGTTAAGATAATGTTTGATTGTTCATAATATATTATTGTTATAGTTTATTGGAACATTTCCATCATTTGTGTATTTCATGCATGTTGTTTCGAGTGTATATATCAACTACCTGCAATGAATCCCTTTTCGTTAGTTGACTAATGCATGATCAATTCAACTCGCTAATTAACATTTCTTTGGTTAGTATACAGTTAATAATGAATGTTTTTTCTTTATCATTTTTATATTATAAGTTAGACAGATCGGATCTATTTTCTCTCCTAACTTCCTTTGTTGTTACTATTTTTAGATTTATTTTCCATCATAGTAATGTAAGATTCTAGGCTATGTTGGCCCTTTTTATCTTTGTAATATTCTAGTTATCTTTACTTGTTAACAAGAATTAATCTCTCCTCGTAAAACACCGTGTATTATTTTTTATATACACAACTGATGTCAATTGTTTAGGTAAACTATATCAATAAAATATATTGCTTGCCACCTTCTTAAAAACCCTCATGTGGGAAGTCTTTAAATAAACCAAAACATTTACCAAGCATCTGTTTGGCCCTATCCATTTTGGTAACATTGTAGTAAAATTTAAAAGTTATGGCTAAATTTGTATCATAAATTCCAAACCTAGAGCTTTAATTTTTGACTATTTAAAGAGAAAATATGGGTCAGTAAAAAATCTAATTCTACTTAAAGGTGAGTCTTGTCTATAAATATTGCCCCTACTTACCAATATATAATTTTAGAGATACCATTTAGATCACCCAGTTTCACGCCCCCTCCAATAACAATTGTAAAAACTTACTGCCTATGAAATTTTGATGAGATAGATTAATACCAAAAAAATTTGATTTAAAAATATTTTAATTCAGGTATTATTTTCAAATGCTTAATTTCACCATCTTAATTCAAATTCACCATATTTCTTGTTCATCTATGTTAATGTACATTTTTACTCAATAGTTTTAAATAATCATGTTTGTTCACAGGTTATGTATTTTTAAAACTAAAGAAAAAACATTCAATTTCGGTTAAAAATCTCGGCTACGTAATAAGGAAAGAAAGATACAGCTATAGTTGTGATTACTAATACAAAGACGACTACTAACAATCTCGTCTTTAGAAACAATTATAAAATCGTAATCGTATTAAAATACTGTCTTTCCGCAGCCCTTTTCAAGACCTTTAAGAATCTGGTGATCAATAGTTACTAAATAATCATAAATTAATCGACCATAGGTTTATATCTACTTATAAAACCATGAACTGTTTGTCTTATTTACATAACATAAAAAAATATATTTACGCATTTCATTCAAAGTAAGTTAAATGTAAACTATTAAACTACTATTTCAAAAATGTATATAGCATTATTTACTTAAATCAAATTTTTTTTAAAAATAAAAATTAACACCTTCTAACTTTTCTGACAATATTTCAACGAAATGTGTTTTTAGGTCAACCAAATGTATATCGCACTCGTTAGGTAAATTTTGTAATAATTCTATACATCGTATAAATTTCAGAGGCAATGTTCCAGAAATAATATATTCCTACAAAAACATTTCCAAAGTTAGGTTATAACTTAATCGCAATGATGTTAGTAACCCTCCACTTTCATACCTCACTAACATCTCACTTCTATAACGAAGTCTACTGTTCTTAAGCTTTTGTTATCGAACATCCGTCCTCATCCCTCGCTCCAAAGAAGCTATTTATCTATTGATATAAATGAGGTGACGGTGCAAGACAAAAATACGTAGTCGTCTAGACGAAGTAGGATTCAATTTTTTTCCTAAAATTTTCATTCAATTTTATATTTCGCAAAGTTCACTAAATATTGGTGAAGAATCGTTTTTTTTACTCAATGAACATAAGCATTGAAAGTAAACAATATATTTGATTATGGAATGTTTCTTCTGCGAATATTAGGATTTTTTTAAAAAACATTGTTGGTGCTTGGATTAAAGTTAATTAGCTAGTACATGTGGATAGATATGGATGGAGAAATGAGAGTAGGTGGGAATGATGTAATTTATATAGCACTTGTAAAATTAAATTTATATAGCACTTGTATCATGTAAAATTAAAATCGACAAAAGTAGTTTATACACACACCTAATGGGAATGTAAGAGTTCCTCTTAACATACATTTTATAGAACTTGTATTACGGGCGCTTTATTTAAATGAATGCTTGTGGTAAATTTCTGAAAGCAATGCAGTTTTAATTACTAGGGTCAACTTAAGTGTGAGTAGCGGTTATTGGGGTTTCATAAATAATATAGGGAGGGTAAGGGCATTTATAGGAAACACAGTTTCCATTCGAAGTGTCGAGACTTTTGCCGAGTTAATGTGTTTAGATAATTTCATGAAGAGTGTTATAAAAGAGACCTTTGTGAATCTGGATATACTTGACAATACGTAGACAATATGTTGCAATTATTCATTTTTATTAATAATCTACGATCATCATATAAATTTCAGATGCATTGTTGCTCGAATAATTGATTCCTAAATTTTCTCTATTTAGAGATAAAGACAAGTTAAGATAAATGTTAGTATTGATAATGAACTACCCACCCTCTTTCATTACTCTGTGTTTATCTCGCATCCCTCGTTAATATCTCACTTCACCAACAAGAATAAAAGTCTAAAGTTCTTAAGCTTTTGTTATCCGACATACACACCTACGAAACAATTTATCTAATGAAATAAACGAGATGACAATGGAGAAAACCATGTAGACGTTTAGACGAGACATTATTAAATTTGTTTCCTCAATTAGGACCATATATCTTTGGATTGAAACAAATTCGTAAGAATTTTGTTTTTTATTGCAAAGATTTTCTCATTTGTACATACATAGGATATGCATTACTTTAAAACAAGGCATATTACATTTACTTAGATTAATAATCTTAACTTTCACCATGATTAAATATTTATTTGAAAGAAACAAAACATCTCCAAAAATAATTCCATAAAATAACAACGCACTTAGTTATTTTGGGCCGAAATTTAAGCAAATTTCGATTTAAAGCGTTAGAGCTAAATTTGTTAAAATACAATTTAAGTGTTTTGGTCTAACATCAGATACATCCGAATTGTAAGACAAGGCATTTGATGTATTAATTATTTAGCTAAAACGATTTAACCAATTCAGGGTAATCAGTTCTGGCGGTAATAAAATCTATTTGTCTAATTAGGAGTTATTAATCGGATATATACTTGACAAACTCATTGAGTGAGAAAAGTTGTAAAAACTATTTGTATAGTGAACCGAAGAAAGTAATTTACCTATACACATCAAAACATACACAATTAAATATGCAAATCCACACCTATAAAAGTGTATTGTTTGTGAAGATACATTTTGATATACATTTAAATATAAATTATGTAGTACATGTATTTGTGGTGTGTCTACAGTATAGGTAAGTAAATAATGTTACAATAAAAATTAGAAATATTACAATAAAATAAAGCCTTAGCACACGCTGAAAAACGTAATAATTGATTAAAATAGGCGAAAATTATAATCGGTTTTTGAGACCGAATCATGCATTGTTATTAGCTGGAGCTCCACCAAATGTGCTTACCAGAAAGAGAGTAAAAGTTACATAGTTGCCTCACTTGATATTGATACCAGGAATACATTCGACACAATTATACTATAATTTACTTGAATTGCTGGTCGTATATTAGCTCTGTTTTTTGTTCGATTTTAATAAATGGTAAAACAAAAATAACTGTATCTATATTTAATTTTAATAATTGTTTATCACTAAAACATTACTGGGCTACAAAGAATGTAAATTAGGAAATTCCATTATTAATGATTAAATAAATGAACAAATCCATTTCTTTTCATTAACAACTGCTTCAATCACTGGAGAGAATGGTTTACACTTTAGAATATAACCAAATTATTGAAAACACAATTTATTACACAAAAACAAATACAATACTTTGTTTCAATGACTAAGTCATGATCTTTAGCTGCTATATACAAACAAACCTACAGACAAAGGACATAAATAAAATTAAAAAATAATAAACCGATTAAAACTCACGTAAAAAACACACACGCATATATACACACGTACATAAATATTTTCATATTAAAATATAAAAAATAAAATAAAAATTATAAACAAATAAACTAAACAATATTAAATAAACTGAAACAAATACTCACAAAATCAAATAGACAATTGAAAAATATAAAAATTTGTAAAATAAACACAGAAAGAAATATACATACATTCACAAAACAAGCACATCAATATATTACAGAGAAAAGGTTTTTTTATTATTATTAAATCCACAAAAATCAAAAAACCAACAAGCTGCTCCGGCTCACTATTTACAATCGTGTCTTTTTTAAATTTATTAAAAGCGTCTCCCAAGCATCCATTATCCTAAAATCCCTTACATTTTTCATGAGCACAATATTGTTTACTTTAAAATCATGAAGTTAGTTCAAACAATAGTTACCCATCACGATCGTCTCTGTTCTGTCATAACGAACATGAGAATAATGCTCCTTATCTCTAAGACCTCGTTTTAATATCTAGACCAGTTTCAACCAGTTTTATTTAGAATTCAGTACAATCCTTGAAGTATTGTGATTTATTATAGGGAAATTGATTATTTTTTTTAAATTTTGGATACACATTGAACTTCTTACATTTAGCTAAATACCAAATATCATCTGAAATGAGTTTAAACTAGATTTCAGTTTGTGCAACATATAACGTTTTTGGTGAAAACGGGGGGGGGGGGTAATATGTCTACGGGAGGATTATTAACACTCAGAACCGTCATGTCGTGCATGCACTAATAAAGAGACATGTTGAATTAATTTAGTTGATCATTCTACGTCAGTCCGAATTAATTTCATGTGTAGGGTGGTGTGCAAGGAGGGACACATAGTTCTACTTCAATTCAATTCGTCAACAAATAACACTAGTTAAATAAACTCCCTAACAGATATGTAACAGTCTCTCTTCTCTTAAAACATTTTATTCAAGTGTGTTACAAAGTGTGTGTTCTTTTTTATTTAAATGAATATACGAAGTAGATTTTATAATACAATGTACTTTTAATTACCTGAAGTCTACTTAAGTAGACTAAAGATAGGTTTAATTATTTTTATGAATAAAAGTGGCAAGTATGAGACGTGTTTTACAGTTTTAGCATATTCATGTATGTTTTTAATAAGATACTGGGGTATATATAGCAAAGGGAGGGGTATCAATTAAAATTTTATGGGTTGATATTAAAAAGTATATTGCAATAAATATTACTTTTAATTTGAGTTGGGAAAAAATAACATTAAAAACTCTACGACAGAAAGTTATACCGTTACCGTAAGAATTTGTATGTATTGCATTACAACCCACAAGTTTGCTTCCGTAAACCATTATGTAAGATTAAAAAAATATGATCTTTGCTTTCTTGTAATTTCGGTTGGAGACGAATATCCACCTCTAGGATAATAAAAATTTCATTAATTATCAATTATTATGTTGTTTATTTTTGGCTAAAACTTCGGGAACGATTACTACGATTTTTCTTCTTTTTACTTTATGCTCGTTATAGTAAGGAAAATGGGGGGGGGGGTATTAAGAAATATTCTCAATTAATTTTTAGTTTAGCAGTAGAGGATAAAATATTGCGAAACTACTACAAAATGCGGCAAGACAAGCTCGACCTCTGCTATTTGAATTACACCACTCCCCTACAAATACATTAACAAACACCCTTTGCTCAATGGCCCAATGGGTTAATAACAGATATAACAATTATAAGTAGGCTACTGATTTTTTTTTAAATAAAAAAAGTAAGAATAATAAGATTAGAATATATTCTCAATTTTTAGTTTAGAATTAAAAATGAAAAATTAACTTGTAATAACATGTTTATATCACATGCCACAGAAAGTTGTGAACGTAATATATAATATGAGGCTAATAATCTGGAAGCATCGGTGAAAAAGATTTTGCTATTTGCAGGCCGAAAGATACATTTGTTGCTTCATTACTAGTTTATATACTCCTTCATAGCATTCGCCTAATTTAATTGTCGTTTTGAATTTTTAATTTGCAACCTCTTATTTTGTAACCTTTACACACACTTGGTAGTGTATATACCAGGAGATTACTAAATGAAAACCTAGTAACAATAGATAAGATCTATTTGTAGGATAAACTATAGATCACTTTTTAAATTCTATACTCGTTTGATGACGAATATTTTGGTAAAATATTAGAATATACTAATAATATTAACTAATCACTTCAGACTTTCTTTTATTAGATAGAATTATATTTATTTCATTATAAATAAAAATCTGGAGGGACTGTACCATGATGTTCTTTTAGCTCGTCTAGATTTGGGTAAGTTAATCAAAGGGAGACAAATAAGGAAAATTCAGTGTAACATTTCTTTTTTCCCATATTTTGATTTACTTACAAGTAAAAATTTATGAACAAAAATTTTAACAACTTTCCTGAGTGAGTGAGTTGTCAAGAAAAACCTTGTCCACGAAGAATCATTACGTATGACCGTATAAACAATAGCAATTGTGAGTAAAAACTAAGTCTATCAAACAGTTGAAAGGAGGGTGTGTATTATAAACATTCCAAACCCACCTGATTACTTCTCACGTATAGATTAGGGCGTGAATTAATGTAAGTTACACATTTTGCGTCAGATGATCATGCATGGTGTGGTGTGGAGGGGGAAATGTTTTAATACAAACAGTTATAATTTATTTTTAATTGAACTCGTAAACTAATGACACTAGTTAACACAAACTCTCAAAGTATTATAAGAGTCTCTATTAAAATACTTTTTCTCCAACTTACGGAGCAGGAGAGTTTTATTTCAATGAATGCTCTAGGTATATTACTGAAAGCAATGTATATTTAATTACTGAGGTCAACATAAGTGTAATGGAGGTTTCATTATAAAACTGCTACGGTTAAGGGTGTTTATAGGGCACAGAGTTTGCATTAGATGTTTTGGATTAATACGTTACCAGTAATTATAAGCTTGAACACAAGATCTCATAAAAATTACATTTATTTAATCAAACGCGTTTCAACGGCGAAGTTGCCATCCTAAGTGATGCATGAGCTACAGTACGAAAACTATAACTGACTGACGGTTATAGTTATGGTATTTTATAGCTCATGTATCACTAAGGATGGCGACTTCGTCGTTGAAAATCGATTTATTAAATAAAAGTAATTTTTGTGAGATCTTGTGTTAGAGTTTTTTTTTTTTCCTAACTAATATTATCTCACAACTCAAGCTCAATATTTATTTATAGTAATTATAAGAATATATTTTTACCATATGCATATATTTTAAAACAATTATTGGATGATGTGTAAGAATGCGTTTTATAATTACCAAGTTGCATTAATATTTTAGGGGTTGGTTTTACAAAATATATTAAAATAAAGAATTACTTCTATGATAAGTTTGGAAAAAAATAAAGTACGAAGTTCTAAAATGAGAATTTATATCGTGTCGTCATGGCACAAAAGTTTGCTTCCATAACAAAAATAATATTTTGCGTCTCCACTTCCAGGACAAGACCAGCTTTAATCTTCATCCATTAATATGAGGTTTATTTTCCTTTGAAATTTGTGAATAGATTACAACTAAATAAATTAAAACAGTCAATATGTCCATACGTCGGGCAATTTTGTAAATGCTTTTAAGATGGTATCCACTTTATGCTATAAAGAATAATTAGAAGATAACTAGAATTTATAGACTAAATATGGACGATCATAAATTGAAATTTAGACAGGACACCTTAACAGTTATTTCACCACAATACTCCACATATAACAGTGAAAATTGAGCATTATGTAATTTCCATAATAAATCATTCATATTGTGGTTATATTATCAATTAACAAAACGTGTAAAATACGTAGGTTGTGTTAATCTCAGTGAATAAGTAATGAATTGTCATTTATATTGTTATATATAGACAGTGATTAACTTTAGATATGTAATAATTCAATCTACTTGAGAAGTTAATTTTGAAATTACAGTAGTATCAAGTGTGTAATATAATTAAAATAAATTGTCCACGAAACTAACTACAATTCTACATAGGAACATAAACATACAAATATGCATAATTATAACAATTAAAATGTATATAAACATTTATTTATATTAAATATTTATTGAGAAGAGTCGCAGTTCTTACATTGAGCTTTGGAAGATTTCGATTCTCTGAAATTTTCACTTCTATAACGTAACTCGTAATTCAATCTAGCCGGCTACACATCAGTATTAAGCGGAATTCAATTCTATCTGACTGAGAGACAAAATAAGTTGATGAGATCAAACTTGGCAGTAAATCAACATGGAAAACTATTAGAAATGTATTTATCATTACTGTTTATTATAGGTTATGCAGCCGTTGAAATATTTTCTCGGAGATGCAGCAGTTCAACCAATAATGATTGATATCTCCTTAATTGTCATAACGGAAATCGTTTTACTTGCAAAGTAGTCAATGTACAGGATGAGAACAGTGAATCTACATTTCTTTAATCTGTGTAAACTGCTAATTATGTGTATATTGATGGTTTTCGTAACCCTGGTATTGGGCTTATAATTAGTAAATTTTAATGTAACAGCAGATATTTCTTGTTGAAACTTCATATTCAAGGATAAAATAAAGCAATAAAGCTTTGAGTTTCAAAATAAATTTTATATAACTTTTAGCTTTATATAACTATAACGTTAAGCTTTATTGCTTTATTTTTATAATTAGTAGCTAAAGAGGCAAAAACCTTTAATAAATTGGGTTTAGTTATGAATGACAATATAGGACTTCATTTTCAATGGCAAAATGAAAAAGCATTTTAGAATGTGAGGGATATATATGTCGATAGACTATAAAGCAACAGTATTCATAAACATATAATTGAACACCAAATAATCAAGAAGTTTAATACTTTTTTTCTATTATACGCACTGTGTACCTCTCTCTTCGAATGGTACACGTGTACAAAGAAAATAAAGCATGAAGTTCATAATGGTTAATGTAGGACAGTTTTGAAAACAAATAAAATATTTATATCTCCAGTCCCTTAGGTCTTAATAAAGGATGAATACTAAATGTAAACCTAATGAACATGATGAGACACTCAGTGTTAAAATTACTGTTTATGATTTCCACAACATTTTTTCAACTCTGCACAAGCACAAGTTAGATAATAAATATATTTTGAATATTAGTTAATGCTCTTAGTAGTTCACTTCTGTGTCTGTTTCAATCTGAGTTATGAAGACATTTATTATACATAACTCAACATTTTGAAGGGTAGCATTCTCCAGACATCGGTTTTTTTAAGCTCGTTTAGGACACGCTAAAAGAGAACAATTTAGGAAAATTCAGTTCTTCGGTTATTATAAACATTAACAAAAAATAATTAACCTAAAAGAACATTACAGGTCGAAAATTTTAGCGGGAAGAGCTTTTTTTACTCCGTTTATGTCAGAGTACATACGTAAGGGGACTATTTGTCTTCTAGAGGCTTATGAAACTCCCAGACCCACCTGCTCACTTCTCACGCACGGATTAGAACTTGTGAGTCAATATACGATAACTATAATAACCGCTGTTGCTTATTTCACACCAATCTGTTAGGGATTAATCTATGTGTAGTGAGGAAGGTGTAAGAAGGGGAATGGTGTAATTGACATGCATTATTTTCATATAAAACTAATAACATTAATTCACACATATTCCTACTGTACACTTAAGGAATTTAACTTACGTTTTATACAACTTGTGCTACAGTGCGCTTTATTTTCATTGAACGTTCCAGATAAATTTCTGAATAAAATATAATTTTAACTATTGAGGTCTACTTAAGTGTAAGTGACGGTCATGTTGGGATGTTTTAGGAATAAAAGTAGCAAGTATAAAAACTTTTAGATTAAATAAATTTTTCATTTTTTAAAGTAAAGATTTTTTGTTGAATTCATACATATATTCAAGTAGGTAGATTTTATATTTTGTTTGAATAAATCATCGTGTACTCTAAATTCTAAAATATTAATTTCTTACACAAAGAATATTTAACGTTTCATATTTCTAAAACCTCGATATACAATTTTGTTTTCTCACCATCAAAAATAAAATGAGACCTAGTACATTTTTTTTGATTGAGTTTCGAAGATATGCCAGTCAGTTTAGTAGATTGTAAGATTATTCTTCTTCTTTGAATCAAAAGAAACCATATTATCTATGTATCAATGTGCGGTTCATATTTAATAAATAATAATATATAGAAAGTGCAGTAAATATTTACAAACAATTTAACATAAACTTTAATCATCAATGATTAAAATTATTCAATAAAATATTACAATTACACCATTTAGTTTATATTGACAATTTATACAATGAAATTTATATTTTGTTTTGTACTATAAGCAAAACATATTTTTTACGAGTTGTAAGCAATGTATATTGCAGTCATTACGTCAATTTTGTAATAATGTTACGTATCAAATAATTTCAGAGGCAATGTTCTAGAAATAATATATGCTTACAAAAACATTTCCCAAGTTAGGTTATAACTTAATCGCAATGATGTTAGTAACCCTCCACTTTCATACCTCACTAACATCTCACTTCTCTAACGAAGTCTACTGTTCTTAAGCTTTTGTTATCGAACATCCGTCCTCATCCCCCGCTTCAAAGAAACAATTTATCTAATGAAATAAATGAGATGACTGTGCAGAAGAAAAAGACCTAGTCGTCTAGACGGGTTATTATTCAATTTGTTTCCTGAATTTATTCCTTCAATTTTCATTTAATTCGCAAAATTCACTAAATATTTCGGTACAATTGTTTGTTGATCATTGATTATAAGCAATGAAATTAAATATACTGTATATGAAGACAAAGATTACAACATGGAATATATATTTTGCTATCATGTTTCAATAGACCGGGTTCCTTCTTTTTTTAAGAATAGCGATGGGTTTAACCTTTTTACACAAGAAAAATAAAACGAGATCTAATAAAAATTTGTTGTTTTGAGTTTCGATGACGTATCAGTCAATTTGAGTTCGGTTTTAGGCGTCTTCATTCTTTGAAACAAAAGCAAATCTAGTATTTATCTATCAGTATCGGTTCATTTTATCGGAAACTACCAAATTAATTTCAAATAAACACAAACTTTTTTTGTTTTAAAGTCGAAACACCTTACAAAAAACGTGCATAAAATAGTACAAAATTCCCCTCACTTACTCAGCGTCAAGGTCGAAAGAGAACGGGGTTATCAAGAGGGAACATTTGATCAAAGACGAAAGGGAGGGATCTAATCCAAGATTAAATAAAGAAAAGTGTAGGGGACCTCAGGATTGCCCCCTAATACTCACCACAAGTGAACCTCTGATTGGATAATCAAACTTCGAAAACTATAAAAAACGTTTATGCAAATGGCAGCCACTATTGTTATAACTAATGATTATTTCTTATTGACGTATTTTATTGTCTCACAGTTTAGAATCAAAAAGCTGTAAAACTACCCGTTATAATTGCACATAAACACAGTTATTAATACGTATCATAGAACGGCTGTTAAAATGGATAATTTTAATAACGAATAAAACATGCTCTAAAAACATTATCTATTAAAGCTGTATATACGTTGTTCCTACTCTAAAACATGTCCTCAAGTTAAACATAGTGAATAATATAAATCTAATCTTCTTGAAGCAACAGTGTGCAAGTTTAAGAGGCAATTTCAAAGATAAAAGATATTCTATTTGCTGCAACTCCGCCTTATAACCTTTCCCTAATTGAAGTGACTTGTCTTGCATTTTACATTTGCAACCATTTATTATAACTTTTACTTTTATTTTTAAAAGTCAATATCTTTTAAATCAAATATAGCTTTGATTTTCTAGCATACTTTTCAAAATTATATATATATATATATATATATATATATATATATAATAAACTGTTCCCAAAATCTTTACAAAATTAGACATAAGTACATTTAAATACCGGGTGCACAAAAAGTCCCGCACCGCTTTAATATTTTTTGTTAAATGACACTTATAAGCTGACTCCTGGACTTACACTGTGAACCTAAAGAACTATTCTTGCACACTATGAGTGACAGTGTAGGACCGGGGGGACGTCCCATAAGGAGTACAAAGAAAAAAACAAAGATAATCGTAAATGAAAGCATAGGCCGAGATGTACATCATTTTAAATGGCTTTACAGGGCTTAATGTCGCAAACCGCACTTCAAAAGGTCGATTCAATACAAAATGGCAGATGTTCAAAGGTTTTACTAAAAACATTGAGATGATTACTTGCCAAATGTTTTGAGAGTAAATGTTCGAATTGTTTTCTCCTCCGGTTATTTGACTGTTGGAAAGACGCACATAAAAACTATTTACAAAATTTTGCAGATCATTTGACATTCTTAAAGTATTCTTTGTCTCAATTCATCTAAATTAAAAGTACAATGAAGACAAATCTGGTGAACACGCAGGCCACTCTACAGTCCCCTACCTACCGATCCACCGTTGTGGAAAAACAGCGTCTTAATATTCTCTTACTTGTATGCCATAGTGTGGTGGCGCTCTGTCCTGTTGAAACCAGATAGTCTGAAGATTTTCTCCAAACATATTTTGAAGCACTGGTATAATATCATTTTGGAACAAATGTTGGTATGATGCAGCATTTAAATTGCCTTCTATAAAGAAAGGACCTACCAACTGAGTACCAACTTCATAATGAACTTTTGTAATATGGCAGGCATAATGCAGTATTTATAGCAGCATTCTTGTTTCAATTTATTAGTGCGCAATGATTGTAGCTACTAATAAAAGTCTTTCTACATTCAAGTAAAATCTTTGAACACCTGCCATTTTGTACTGGATCAACCTTTTGAAGTGCGGTTGGCGGCATTAAACACTGCCAGTAAAGCCCGTTAAAATGATGTACAACTCAGCCTAAGCTTTCATTCAAGATTTTCTTTGTACTCCTGATGGGACGTCCCCCTCTGGTCCTCCGCTGTCACTCATGATGTGTAAGAATAGTTCTTTAGGTTCACAGTGTAAGTCTAGGTTTTCAGCTTTCCAGTGTCATTTAAACAAAAAATATTAAACCGGTGCGGTACATTTTGTACACCCGGTATATACGTTTTTATGACGGTCAAGTTGTGAAATTTTACACCTCTAAAAAGTTGTGTATGGAAGACTTGAAAAAATTACTCTTTAGACAAGACAAGTCAGACAATGAGTTCGGATTCACCTGTGGAAAACTTTAATCTCTTGTTTAGTAATGTATTGACATAATATTTAGACATATTACTAATATACTGGAATAGAAATATTTTCTCGTATGTGTACAGGTAAAATCGGTTATAGAATTGATATCACCGTATATGTATTTCACGCCATTACTTAAATGGTTGTTACTTGAAGTAACTACTAGCCTGTATTTTGGACCGTGTTTAAGTTTCACCTGAATTATTTTCATTTTTAAGTTATAATTAATTCTAACATAAATTAGGATAATTTTTACTATAATATATTTTTTTATGAATGATTCAGCACCTATTTTAAAAATTTATATTCTTAAAATTTTGATGTCTTAAAATTGAATTTGTTTTCATCATATAATTAAGTACAGTTTGCGTTGAAATTCGTCACATATCACTAAAATTTCATATTTACTTAAATAAAACTCATATTAGTAATCATAATGTTGATTTACTGATTTATTGAACATAAGTAATCTCTCAAAGTCCATTTATTTATTTATTAAACATTTTACTACACCTAACTTACATTTAGTAACCTTAGTAACCACAGAAAATAAAAGTAACGGAAGATGGAATATGTATAGGCCTACTGTTTCTAATCTGAATGTCACTCTTTTGAAGTTTAATACGGTCTCCCAGATAACTCTTAATTCCTTTTTCTCTTTTCGAGTGGTACACCTACAAAATAGAAAAGGTAACAATAGTGCGGTTTACTTGGAACAACTCGGGAACTAAATAAAATATGGACCCTTTTAGTTATTCGGGAATATTAAATGTAATCCCACTCTAAATTGCGTTAAACTCTCTTTTAGGATTATTGTTTAAGATTCGATGTTATTTAACAGTTAGTTGATGGTACTTTTTTTTTTTAATTATGTACTGATCACTTCTGTGTATATTTATATAGAAATTCCAAAGAAAGAAATATATTTATTTTACCCAAATATTACTCTCTTTTCTATATATTTAGATTCAGAAAACTTAAGTGTCGTAGGTATTGCATCTGTACCCAGAGCAGTACATCTTCAGAACAAAAAAGCTCCTAATAAATATTAATTTTCATGTATACATATTCAAAAAATGAGAAGAATTGCTCATTTGAAAGGAGAAATAACAACAAATAAATCAAGTTTTAATTGTTGTTATGTAAAATTATAAAAAAATATCAAATTTAATTTTAATTCTAAATCCCAAGACTATATACAGATGGGGGCCTATTGTTGTGAATTATATCAAAAGAGTCGCAATAGCTAACTCTAAGTACATAAATCCACTATGACCCTAAAACGAGAGTCAGTCATAATTAAACGGTGATATCCGAATGCCCTAATCGTCGATTGATGGTCGGAACTATCATCGGAATTCATTAGAATCAGCTTTGGGAACATTACGGGGAAAACACGGTAGATGTTACTTGCGCAAACCGACAGTTCATTCTTAAATGGATTTGAATTTTTGAATATTTCAAAGTAATATTCATCTTGCTCTATCTTGAGACTAATTGATATAATTTACAATAAAGGAGATAGGATATCAATAATGTATTTCTTAGAATTATAAGAATATTGAACCCCTGATTGCTATATCTACCTTATTTAATTTTAATCGCTTTATCTTAAATAAATATCTCTTATTTATATTAATTCCGAATAAAGTTAATTTAAACCCAAAGTTAGGTCTTAGATAAAACTAAATTCTAACAGTAGGAAACAATTTTTCCTTCATAACCGCTATAGGTGTGCAATTAGTATTAATGTAGGTTGCTCTTCGCGTTTTCAATTTATTTACAAACAAAACAATAGATCGCCCTCCTATTACTTGAGGGTCAGTTTAGAAGGAGCTCTGTGCGTAGTCTTTATACATTATACAACCAAACTTTTGGCAGGTATTACGTAAACGTTTAAAATGGAATAATTACGGAATTCCTTCTACAACATTTCACCGACGCAGATAAGGTGGCACATTATGAATTCAGTGCAGAGATGTTTAATCGGATAGGAGAAGACCAAAATTCCTGGAAAGCCTAATTTTTTAATAAGCGAGTCGACATTTCACGATGGCGGCAGGCCTAAGGTCAACAGTCACACCTTTGTTGAATATCTAATGCATGTTCGTGACTGCATACAAATTATGTGTGTTTTGTATCTTTGACAAAATGTAAAGGTTTATTTTTTTTCACACAGAGAAAACCTTTTCGTAAGTAAAACAGTGTCGTATATAATAGGTTAAACTGTGTATAGTGGCGAAACGACCAATTAATTTCATTCCACAAAATATTCATACACTGTATCTGGTTACTTAAATCTGGAAGCAACACTTGGAAACACATTTCAGAAGTCTAATTATTATTTATTTACTATTTTTGATTTTTTTCTGGGATCATAACACAATTTCAGAGTAGGTTTGCAGAGATAAAGAAATTACAATTTTATCCAAATCTGAATGTCTAATTTTACATAATTATCTATAAGAAAAATAATAATATTCAAAATTTATGCGGACATACGTCTTGTCCCTACATCTAGTAAAGCCGATTTCATAATTTTTCCCTTAAGATATCTTCCTTTAAGTAATTAGTTATGCACTACTTTTTTGTTTTAATCAGAAAATCAAAAGTAAAATTCATCCTCATAAATTATAAACAAATGTCATTAAGGTTGACACCCTTGTATTTCTACATTTCTCGTATAACAAACGTCGGAAAAAAAAAAAAAAGGTAAAGAAATATTTTTAATATGGTTTATTATGACAAACCTCGAGATTCACATAATTATTCCTACTGTGAATACATTGTGACATTGTGACAGTAATATTGTCAAAATATTAATTGATAATTATTTCACCTAACCACAATTATAAAAGTTAGAAACAAAATATTTCAACCACGGGGTGGGAGGAGTGGTAGGCAATTATTTATGTCAGAGCATTATTTAAGCTTACTATTAAACGTTATATCCAGTATAGTTCTAGGAACCTCTGATAATGATAACGATGTTATCGATATGTCATGGTATTTAAAAGAATCATCAAAATAATTATGATTCAATAAAATGTATTTTTAGTTTTTGTACCTGTAGTTTTCTTTAGATAAATTAACAATTAATTTGCCAATTTCACCAAAGGACCCAATACAAACGCACTAATACTTTTTCAAATCATTAACTATGAATGACTGTTGGGCCTACTCATTTCTGCCGAGCTAATTTTTAAATGTTAAATCTATTTTATTCATTTTTAATATCTAATTTAACGTTATGTTCAGCCCATAGTCTGTCTAAATATGTAGGAGAGGAAGTTTGGCTAAAAATAGTACTGTACCTGTACTACTTTCATATAAAACTGAAATAAACAAATAACACTAGTTTCCACAAACCTGCAACAGACATGTAAGAATCTCC
Organism: Aphrophora alni; assembly: GCA_963513935.1. NCBI lineage: Eukaryota > Metazoa > Arthropoda > Insecta > Hemiptera > Aphrophoridae > Aphrophora > Aphrophora alni. The sequence goes on along the minus strand of OY740766.1, from coordinate 119,716,232 downwards.
CTTAACATACTTTCTATACAAATTGTGTTACAGAGCACTAAATGAATTCAAGTAAATTTCTGAATGCGACGTAATTTTAATTACTGTGGTTGACTAAAGGATGAATAAAAGTCGTGTTAAGAGCGTTTTATGAATGAAACTAGGATGTGGTTTTAAAGAGCTTTTAAAAGGATTAAAGTTTTCATTCCCTGTGGTCATTTTGTTCGGTTGATACATTGAAAGAAACATTGATGAGGATAGAGTAGGGTAACGATTATCTAGCTTTAAAATTTAAGTGGCTTATTTTTGGGATACTAGGAAATATATTTTTGGTTTTATTTTGAGATATTAAAATCCTAAAAATCACTAAAAACACTATATCCAAGAGTTTTATTAGAAATAAATTTTAGAGAAATGTTAGGAGAAATCTGAAAGAATTTTTTGTCAATATAATTTCATGTTTCAACAGTCGGTACATGATGGAATTCCATGATAATGAAACATATGTCGCAATTAAAGCTGTTTTGTGGAATTAAATAATTATCTCATTATTTCCATTTTGTCAATATCTCAAATTACGGATTAAAAAAAAAAAAAAAACTAAACTCTATGTCTATTAAAATTTGGTTAACTTTCGTCAGGTATTAATAACTTGAAACTATACATAGACCCGTAGAATATGTTTAGAATCCAAATAGTGTCATCCTTAAAAGCTTAGAGTTATATAACGCACTATACTTTTTTAAAATTATATTGTGTTGATTGTTGAACATAAACTTGGATATAAAGAAATTATCTATTTTTCTAATTCACATTACCTTATGATTTGTATCATATTTTAACATCAGGCGCCCAAATTATAAATTAACTAGTCACCAAATAAGGAGAAACTCTTGAAACATGCAATACAATAAAATTCTACTATCTGAATCGAATGATGTAGATTTTTAATAAAACCTAATAATTAATAGTTAATATGCGTTTGTTATATGAACTATAATAAGGATATTTTCCTGTAGCAATTGATTGTCAAATGTAAGTGATCCAAACATTTAAAATTCATCCAATTTATTTATAATTACTTCAGACGAGATAGAACATTATGTAATAGTTGTCATTCATATCTCATTATTGCCAAAATAAACTATTATCCGAACGGTAAAATATAACGTCTCTATAACATTTCCAAAAGTAAACATCATGAACAACATAAGACAAATAAATCTTTTTAAGGATACAGTGTAAGAGAATATGTAAAAATTGGAAAGGTAAAAGATTAGTTGGTTGATGCAAAACTCTGTTTTAGGTCTTGCTTCGTAAACACTTCTTCTAATTTAAGTGTTTTGTCTTGAATTTTATATTTCAATAACTTATTTTGTAAATATTCCTTTTATTTTCAAAATGTGTTTCTTTTAAAGAACGAAAGGCTAACATTTATTAGTTTAACATATAACGTAAACTATTGTATTTTTACCATATAATAAAATGAATGTTAAACATATCTTTTAAGAGTAAAACATGACATAAACTGAATAAACTTAATAATTTGAATAAACTTTATCGGATACACACAAAAATATACAGCGATAATAATTACATTATATATTTATTATTATAGAATTTTAATGAGAACAATAAAGGTGTTGCACCGTGACGTCTATAGACATCAATGGAACGAAGACTTTGCCCTGCTTTGTTAGGACAAGTTAGCTGGTGAGTTCGAATTTAGATGTAAAACTAAACGTACACCTTAAAATCTTGCTACATGATGTATTTGTAAGTGAGGCGTATGGATGCAAGGATCAATAGCTCTATATTTGAAATTTGTTTTAGCTAATTTAATGGTTGCATTGAGTTTCCTTGAATTTTAATGTAGGCTAGAACTACAGTACAATCACGATATTACGATTTTAATTAGGGTAATTGCTAATAGAATGTAATTTTAAAACTATCTTAAATGGGCAAAGTTTATATTTCTTTTTTTACCATAAACATTATAACCGAACGTTTTAAAAATTAATTTTGATTCACATCATTTTATTAGTACTAATTAGCTTTGAGGATAAGACTCTAGTACTAATAATAATTGCCATAAAATTATTTCTGATATTATGTTGGTTTTTCCAATTTTCGGTATATTTGGTTGGGCTATAAACCTTTACATAATACCAACTTTTAATAAAATTTGCAAACCCCTCTCTTTCTCTGTATTAACTGTCGTGATTGCTGTCGTTTATTGCATTATTTATTTACATGGTGTCATTATGCCAATAATCTAATCTCTATATTTCATAGAAAAATTGTAATAAAATTTTTTTTAAATACAATATTTCTTTATTTGTTGATCCGAGAAAAAAATTATGTTATTAATAGATACTATACTGTATTTGTAAACAACTGTAACTAACGATTGTAGTTTTACGACCTCCAATACTTTGGTTGCTTAGTTCTAAATGGCTATGAAAATACTTTTATGTCCACAGCTCAAGATAAACGTACATCTTGTTAAATTTTGATCGAAATATATTTTTGAAAATTGTACTTTTAAAGGAACATTCTCACAATGTAGTTATAAAAAGCAAATAGTTGTAAAGTACACCACTTATAATCATTTTCCTCTTTGAGTAGTATACGTATTCAAAAGAAGACGAAGAAATTTCAAAAGGAGACATTTAATTGTAGGAAACCAAATTAAATGTGTTTCTCGAGTCCCTCGTGATTTAATACAGAAGTATTTAATTCTAACTTACATTGTTTTAGACCCAGTTTTAAAATTACTGTTCAAGATTTCCACAATACGTTTTAGTTGCTAGATTGATGATAGTTATGTAAAAAAAAAATTATACAGTACTGTTAATATAAACTCTCTCTCTCTCTCTCTCTCTCTCTCTCTCTCTCTCTCTCTCTCTCTCTCTCTCTCTCTCTCTCTCTCTCTCTCTCTCTCTCTCTCTCTCTCTCTCTCTCTCTCTCTCTCTCTCTCTCTCTCTCTCTCTCTCTCTCTCTCTCTCTCTATCTATCTATCTATCTATCTATCTATCTATCTATCTATCTATCTCTACCATCTCTTAAGATATGTATATCACCTAACATAATCTGGAAATTAAACAGAACAGTGGTGTATGTTTGTAAACCAAGTAAATGCATGTGCAAAATTTTGGAGTTATAAAGGAAAATAATTTCTACAATAAATTTTGTTTTTGGTTCAACATCAACGTGGACAAAGAAGTTTATGTATTTTTTTTTTTTCTAATTCACGTTGTCACATAATATTAAGATGTTCTTACAAGAAATACGCAATAAAATAAAACACCACAATATGTATAGATTGATAATGTAGAGTTTTATGAAAACCGAATAAATAATTTTCGTCATACTGTTTCAAAAAAGCTGTTTTCAATACATGCATTGAGATACTAAAATGGTTATTTTTAGTCCTAAGACCTAAAAACATCAGCTAAGGTCGAGGTCATAAGTTGTTACTTCGTATATTCGAATTAATTAACGTTTGTTATGATTCTATAAAAAATACATAATACTTTTAATTGTAAATAACCGATAAAACAGCTGTTATCATCGTTACACTAACACAAAGTAAACCGTTTTAATAGCTGCAAACTTGCGTACCTTATGCAAACTTTTGAAAGTAAATAGGTTATAACATGTTGGCTTTTGTGGAATTGTTTTCTTATAGCCTATTATTTGCAGTGTAACGAAAAATATAGATCATCACTAGGATCAAAAGAAGCTTTTCGGTCCTCGCTAATTTCCAAGTTAAACCTGAGCTTGTATCGAAAAGCTTCCCTTTTGGACCTAGTGATTAAATATATGTTATAATATAATATATGTTATATATATATGTTACATATGTTTACATATGTTATATGTAAATATATGGACCTATTTAATATTTGTTTATGTTAAGATGAACTATAACGTGAAATTGTTCTCATTGTGATTTATCGTCTGAGAGTAGAATAAACTACAAAAAAGTGTGAGAATCTAACAACAATTCCCCCACACATCTCAGACAGAATAGAGCGTTATGAAATATTCATAATTAATTGTGCATATGTTGGTAACATAAACCATTTATCCATAATATTTATTCAAGTGAACTTAACGAATATTAAAATACAACGACGTAAAACATTAAGATTCAATTTGAAAGGCAAAAGATACCTTGGTTTTTATAAAGCTCTGGATTAGGACCTTACTTACTTTCGTCTAAATAAAGTTTCTTCAGTATTATATTTACAGCCATTTACGTTTTAATCTTTTTTTCCTATTCAAAACAAAATACTTTTAAGGAATAAAAATTTAACAATTTTTAATATAAAATTATATGTATACATGTTTATTATATATTTTGTAAATTATGGAAAATTAACAAAAGTTATTGGAAATCACATTAAAATGCTTAGAGGTATAACTGTTATTTTTTTACATTTTTTAATATCGTGTTTTCAACGAATACGATCAAGATATGATTCCTCTTTAAGATTAAATACGGAATGCTACCAAGCCGTCAACAGAAGATGGCAATATCACGTAGAATAAAATCCATCCATATGAGAAACAAGTGAGCTGATTAATTAAAAGCAGCTTTAAATCAAAATGAACTGAAATTCGGATTAGGAATTTAGTTATCGGTGCGAAGTATTATTCGTTACTATCGAAGATAAACGTTTACTCGAAGATGTAGAAATAAATACGATTCTTATTAGTCAGTCAATTGAAATTTCTTATTGTCAGTTTAGTGTTTTTCTAGTGACAATGTAGGCTAGTACAATAAACCTAGTGCAAAATAATTTAAGTTATTTATTATTTCTATGCAATTTAGAGACTGCCTAAAATGGACAGAGCTTATGTTGGTTTTTATACGCAATGGACATTCACGTTTTAGATATCAATCTTCATTCGTGTCCTTTAATAATTAGCACAAATATTGCTACGTAAGTCTTTATTATATAATATCTCAAATATTATATATTATTCTTCTAACAAATCTTTAAAATGTTTCTTTCCATTTTATCAATCACTCATATAATTATTTTCTTTTGCTTGAGGTTTCGGTGTAATGGAAATTTCCAGAATATCATGAAAACTATCAAAACCCACTGTGTACACTATTATATTATGGCTAAAATTGTGTTTATATATCGACTTCATTTCAAAAATACTATTGTATAAGACATGCGACACAAAATCACTCAAACGTCTATATTTTGTTAAAATAAGTATTTATTTATATAGCCACATCGTAGGACAAAGCGTAATCAGGATAATGAATATTTGTATATTTAGACCTGCTAGTAACACTGATTACGGCCCCAAGTAATTGTTCAACCATGACCTTTTAGTTCTTAATCTCAATGAAAACTTTTTTAAGACCAAAGCATAATAATAACGTACATTCATATGTTTAATGTTTTAACAGAACAATAGAAAACCTGTCTAAAAATTTACTGTACAGAAACAATTCTCATAAATGCATTACAAAGCGCAAACTATTCGGGACATTTTCAACTAAACCCTAATTATTATACCTTTCTTCTCTTGAGTGGTAGACTTACATACAAGAAAAGGAAGCATTAAATATGTAGAGGTTTACGTGGGACAGCTTAGAAACTAAATAAAATATTTAATTCTCAAGTCCCTCGGGTCTTAATAATGTTGGAATACTAAATTCAGACATACCCTAAAACATGTAAGTCCCATTTTCAAGATTGAATATTAAATATCTGCGCAATCATATTTATGTAATTTATTTGTCAACAGATCATAAGTATTCGTTAAATAGAATATGCATAATGATGTTCATTCTGTTTCACTATGTGTCCTACAATACAAGAGAGGACCAAAACTTCTACAATATTCAAGAAATCGGGAAATAATATTAAAATTAGTAATATTATTTAGATTTATTTATTCACGAAAATCGGTTGAAAGTGTATTAAAAATTTTAAAATTTAAAAATAACATATATCTTCCATCCGCTATAAAACTCAGAACTCATACCAAGATTGTTAAATATATGTTGTTACAAATGCAACATCCTAAAGCTGAAAATGTTTACAAATTATTTGAAAGATTATTCTTTTCTCGATTGCCTAACATCTACAATTTTAGGGCACAGAATGTTTAATCTAATTTTCTCTAAACTATTTAAAGTTACTCACTTGATGATGGACTTTACTTATCATCGGAATCGAATCTGAATACAACGAATGATCACGACAATGACACTAAGACAGAATTCTATAATAGACATTTTTCACACAGATAAATTAATACAAAGTCTAAATGTTTTAAATCAAAATAATACTGAAGTTTGTTTTTTTTATGATTACAAGAATTTTATATATGTTTAATTATTACAATTTATTTATTTAAATTACTATTGGATATAATTTGTATTATTTCGTTAGAAGGAAAATATTAAGAAATCTTCTCTATTTGAAGTGAGCAACTACTCGTATTGACATCTATAAAAAAATTTGAGTTTACGAGATAGACTGTAAGAAATAGCATTGCTGAGAAAGAAAAGTCCCAAGATCCGATTTTACAATAAATTTAATCCCTAAAAATATAATCTTAAATAATTACAATGATGTTAAATTGACAATGAAAATTCTTTTCATCTTTAAATGCTTTAATAAACATCAGTATATTAGGGTGTCTAAATTTGTTACAGAATTAGAATGTTTGTTATCGTAAGCGTATTTGATTTACAAATTCAAAGTTAAGCCTCAAAGTGTTTATATTAGCTAAGTATCAAACACAATTAATTAATGACTAATTAATACGATATGTTTAGTTAAACATGGTAGATGGCTGATTATGCACAACAGCTTATCTTACAAAGATTAATATTTATTTATTTTTTACGATTTATTTCTCAACATTATTAAATACATATAACTAGGTGTCCGTTTCATAAATAATACAACCTTATAAATAATGAACTAATAATACAATAAATAATAAAGGAGAACACAATTTCTCACAAACGTGTTTCAATGGCGACGTCATCAGCTTCAGTAAAGCCCGAGCTACAATGAGCAAAATAATAACTGTTCAAATTGAGTTTGTTTTATTTTAAATTATGTATAAGCTTATAAAATACGAGTGATCTTTTATAAAAATATCAGTTTTTAAAATTACTTATTTTATTCTGTATGAATGTTATCATTTTCAAAAATATTGAACATTTATATTTTTAATCAAATATTTTTTAAGTGCAAATTATAAGCCTGTTTTGGACTGATAATTAAGAGATCAGGGCAAACACTTCCTTACAGTGATTTGAAATTACAATTTTGTATTTGGTCTTTTAATATGTAAGTGTATTTCCAAGTTTTTAGTAACGTAATTTAAAATTTGTTACTGCTCGAATGGGAGACATGTGACAGACAAAACTGAAAAATCAACTTTTTTTATCAAAAGGATATATCCGCAACAACTCATAATAAATTTTCATCACCAATTACAAATTCTCTATTCTTGACCACGTTTACTAGCGATTTCATAGATTAATGCAATTAGAATTTTAAAAAATTGCAAAAAAATCTGCGAGAAATTGAGAGCACAATATAACATTCAGAGTAGTCTTAAACAGTGCAGTGGTAATAAAATTCTGCAATTTAAACCAACCTTTCTATGTGAAAGTTTAGTAAATGCACCAATCACTTCAGTTTCAATACTTTTCTTAAGCGATCAAAGTTGTTAATGCTGTGTTTTTGTAAGAGCTTTGACATTGTACAACAACAACAATACAACTTTCCGTAAATAGCTTTAAAAATATAAACTATGTGAATCACTTAATAAAGAAACAACAAATGACTAGTAACTTATAATACTGGGGGTACATTTTATGAATAGATGATTTTTTTCTTTTTGAAACAGAATTTTCTGGACGTGTGAGAAAATAATTTAACAGCAGATAATATCCATAATTTTAAGGAACAATAATCTTGTACGAAAACAATAATTTTATTTTATAATAACATTGTATAAGAAATTAAAAGTCTCAAACCTATTAAGGATTCGAATCTTTCTACCGGATTTTAATTACAATACACTACTAAAAGGATGTTACAAGACTATTATATTAAAACGACGAACAATACAAAATCTGATGGAGTGCATTGTTGCTTAAAAGTAATTAGTTAAACTATATCTAATGTATTTCACGTAATATTCCTTTATTTGTTATTCGACACACTGGTTTGGATCATGAATAATTTTCACATTTAATTAAAATTCCAAAGAAATCGGTAGACCTGATATTAAAAATTAAAGGTTTTTTTAAATAACAGCTCACAGACGATTTTTGGTTTACATAACGTTAAAATCAGAATCAGCATTTTTGGCACCCTAATTAATGATTTTTTTAAAAAAAAATTGCTAGAAGCTATATTTTACAAAAATGTGATTATATTCCTTAAGAAACGATTTAAAAAAAGTAATTTCGAGTTAGTTTTTTCCTCACAAATTTTGAGTTATCGAACAAATTAAAACATGATTCGAGATATGACCAAAATATCCCACATATTAAAGTTAATCATAATTGATATATCTGTTTGAGCTGTAGAACAGACAGACATAATTGAGTGAACTTCGTTTCGGATATTTCCTCACGAAATTCATCATAAAATTGTTCACCTATTAAATTATTCATCTATTAAATTTGTTAACGTATGTAAGAAACTACAAAAATGTTTGACAAATTTCAGCCTACTAATTTGAAGACAGGCCGAAAGCTCACTGCAATCAGTTGTTTTACTTACCCAGTATACGAAGTTTGGTAATCGCCAAAAAATCCCACTTCCACTTTTTTACCAATTTCACGTTGCTTGACTTCAAGACACCGTAAAAGCTATATTCAATATTCCGCTTGTCTTCGGTGACGTCTGTCCTAAGCACAAAGTGGCCACAAACATAAAGAAAGGAACGTGGAATGTGGTACAAGGGGACTACAGTGTGTTCATATAGAAACTCAGAATATTTAATTTAAAATGTCAAAATGGCTGCTATTTTGGAAAAGTGTTTTTCATATTTGAGTTTGTTGGTGAAATACTTTGGTGGTCTGCAAATAAAAAAATCAGTTTCCAGGGTATGAGACGTATTTCACGTAAATCGTTTGTTTTTAGTTTAGTAAATTACTTGCTAAGGGAACGCACAAAAAAACATCATTCTTGCACAACGTTGGTTTTCTAACCTCCATTAACTCACCATTTATCTGGACTGTCACTAATTACGCAGGTTCATTCCCGATTAATGGGGTTTAAAAAAAGTTAAATTTCATTTTCAAAATCAATTTATTGACAACCTTCAAATGTACAGTATCAATCGGTGAGAATAACTGAGTTGTCTAAGATCGAGTCCTTGGATGGCATGAGAAATTTGTTCCAAATTCGTATCGACACCTCATCTAACAATTTAAAAAAAATTATATTAAAATTTTTGTTCGTAAACTTCATTTAGGCCTAAATTCATCATTAATAATAAAATTATACTTATAAACTTTATTACTTATAATATTCAATTATTTATGATTTAATAAAAATATGAACATCTACATTATTATATAAATTTATATTAAATAATAATATTATAAAATAAAAATTATTATTTTCCATAATTTTAGAATAATTTTCAGTTGCCATAATATAGCTATCTGTTACATTCAACCAATAATGGCCTTTAAAAACGTATTTTATTTCATTAAAAATGGTAAAGAAAAACACATTTTCACTATGTTACCACAATTTTGATTAGACATTTTCGTCAGTATTTTTTTTCAAAATAGCTTTAAACTAAGATAATATAATTAGAACATTCGTGTGAGTTGGAAAACCTCAGAACATGCACATGTGTTACGAGACTATATCGTTGTATATGAATAAACAATAAACACTAGCAACAGAGCTATCTGACTTGCTCCCATTGTGTTTTATGTTATAAATTAAAACAATATTTAGAAAGAAGCACGAAAAACATTGCTCGATTTTGTTGAAAACCAAAGTATAATTATTAAAAAAATGTATCAAATGCGGATATAATGTATCAAAATATTTAATAAAGTGGATTTTAAAGTGGATTTTAAAGTGTATTAGATTCTATTTCCTTTAATATTTAACGCACAAAGCTACACGTAATACAGAGTGAGTCAAAAGTATGGAATCCCGTAATCAGTTTTAAAACTGTTCCAGGTTTCAAACAGTTTAATACTGTAACTTTCAGGATACGTTATTGGTCAACTACCTTACCTTTTGATGAGAAACAGGACTTAAACCCCATTTTGTGACCAATGAGCTTTAACTCAAATATTTTAAATGGTAACTCTTTATATAGTATATCATTTTTAAAGACGTAGAAAAAAATGGTACAAATGAAAAGTTGCTACGATATCTGTATCCAAAACGCTTGGAAGCTAAATTTTGGATTTTAAAAACATAACATTGGTAGTGTAAGGAACTCTAATGCAAGTAAATAAATGTTGTCATTGTTACATGGAAAATATTGAATAAATTTATTTGAGAACAATACAATAATTTTTAATCGTAACTTTTATGTATTTTCCATAATATTGAAATGAATGTTCAAATTGCCCTCCTTATGTTATTTGACTGTGTGACAGTCGGCTAAATAATCGAATGAGCTGCGTTTGATTATCTTTTACCACTGCTACAAAAATTAAGCTTACTTATTTGGTGTGTAATATTCCATTAGACTGTATCATTTTACCTGATTAATAAATTCTTATTTAAATATATTAGGACCTTTCATTTTATAAAGCTATGGTCAAACTATGATACTTTCTATGAATTAAACAGAGCAATAACGTGTTTGAAAACAAAGCACAAATCCTTGCAGTTGCAACGCAAAATTATTTCTAGATTTCATTTTCTGATCAGCTTCAACGAGGACATAAAATAGTTGATGTATTTTTCCAAATCACGATGTCTCTTAAAGTTAATGCATTTTTAACAAGAAACATCCAAATTATAAATTAATAAATCAGTTGATCCAAGGAAGACCTGAATCACGCAATATAACACCAGAGTCTGTATCAATTTTATTTATGAAAGAAAGCATGAAAACGTTATAGTTAATGTATTCATATGTGTTACACGAAATATGTAGTATAATGTTCTTCTTTATAACAATTTATCCGTTAGGAATAGGCGTTAAAATCAAATACGTAAGAACTTAAGAACAATTACTGCCACATATTCCATACAGCGTTATTTCGAAATTAATTATGCACATGCTGATAACATAAACCATTATCCTAACGCTGAAAATACATCATCTCTATAACATTTCTTCAAGCAAACATAATGAATAATGTATAAGACTGATCTTCTTGAGGCAGCAGTGTAAAACGAGGTAATCTTAGAGGTGAAAGATACCTTGGTTTTTGTAGAGCTCTGGTTTAAGTCCCGCCTCCTAATCCTTCTCTAATTGAAGTGTGTCTTCTTGAATTTTATATTTACAACCATTTATTTTGTAATCTTTGTTCGTAGACAATGTTGAATTATTTTAGGGAATAAAACGTTTAATATCTAACAATTTGATATATAAGAATTTGATATATAACTATTTGATATATATTATATATATATATATTCATATTTTACTCTCTTTTTTGTAAAATATGGATAAAAGATAAACACAAAAGTTATCAGATAAAAATAAATATATACTCGTATACATTTATTACTTTTTATATTTCTTAATATCGTGTTTTCAATGTATATCAACAGAGTTTAATGGGTGTTTAGAAACAATGGGCTATGCAGAATTAGCCCATCTGTTTGAGTGACAAGTCAGCTGTTAGTTGAGACTCCGCTTTAAAACAAAATGAACACCTTTAAATTTTGATTAGGAATTTAGTTATCAGTAGGATGTATATTGTTTACGGTTGAAAAGAAATGTTTTCTCATGTATTCATAAATACGATTGCTATTAGTTGCTTTAATTCCATAGCTGAAATTTCTTAATGTCACTTAATACTTGCACCTGAGTATGCGTCATATGGCAGGATAGCTTCTAGAGAAGTTTGGAAAACCTAGATAGTTGTCTACCAATGTGGCGGCTGGAGATCTATTGCTCAGACAGCGCTGCTTTAGACGAAGTCATTGGCGATGTACTTTACTACGGATATAATCGAGGTCGTAAATAGGACGGAGGTTCACAACCATTTATAGCATAGGGGGGAAGTGACCCGGAATACAATACATGGTGTAGAAATATCCTTTCAGAACAGTCGATAAATATTTTAGGAACATATAATTTATGTGTTACACGAAGAGTGGCATGCGTTACATGGTAGTCACGACTGGGGCGGTACTAGGATCAATCCTTTGTCTATATCCATGGAACGCCACTTAAGACAGCCTTATGGAAGCAGTTATGTCCGAGGAGACGTTGTTAGTTGAATATGTGGACGACGTTTCAACACGTATTGTAACTTGGAATGTGAAACAGATCCAGGAGAAGCTAAATCGAATGATAAGAACTCTCAACTGTTGGATGGTCACCCAAGGACTGTAATTATCTCTCAACAAGACCGAGATTTTGAATCTCTTGAAAGAGAGAATCCTTTCTACACTCCGCGTTGCATCGGCGACGTGATAGTTAGGATGAAGCAGCCTGTGAAATACCTCGGGATAGTAGTTGACAGCAAACTAATCTTTTGAGAACAGGTCAGAGATACAGCAGACGAGGTTGCGAAGGGCGTTTCTGCACTAAAGAAACTTTTAGGCAAAACCATTTGGCCTAAGGCTAAAAGCGAGAACTCCGGACGTGTGTGGTTCAGTCCATTTTCCTATATTGGACTGAAATTTGGACACATAAATTGTCCTGATTTCACAGGTCCACACACGTGTGTCATTTCCGCGTAGCAAACAGTGTCCGACACACATTTTTTGTTGTTATAGGGATAATATCGGTGGCACTTGTAGCTGAAAGCGCCAGACCATCAAAAAATAAAACCCGATTCTGTCAGAAAAGTGGTAAGGAAGGAATAGCCTGCAAAATAGTCTGCTAGGAAACCTCATGAGTAGAGAGGAGAAGAAGGTACAATGGACGGCAGGACTCATCGGAAAAAGTGAAATCTTAGGTGGAACAGCACCACAGTTATATCGATTATTACCTGACCCAATTCTTCTCTGGTCATGGGTATTTTCGGTAAAACCAATTTAATATAGGAATAATCTATTTACTTTCTGAGTACATGATATAGTCTATAGGTAGACCTGACGATGCGCAATACACGTTCTTTGCTTACACCAGGTGGAAACTGCAGACAAAAAGTGCTAGAAAAGGAGTTCGGGCCGTTGTCTGTAGAGACGGTGAACGATAGTCTTTTATAGAGCCGGCCCATTGAATATGATTTGCAGAGTACGTTCTCGTTATCATACTCTTGAACAAAGACAAGTTAGATCGACAAAGGATTTAGAACAGAGAAATGACATCAGATGTGAACAGCTAAGCTAAAAGAAAAGGTTTAGTGCTGAGAAGAGAAGTCTGTTGTTTAGTGAGTATACACCTCATACACCGGTGTGCTCACCTCTTATAATGCTTAAGGAGTGTTATCCACCAGTATAATAAATTTGTTTTAAAATTAATTAAAAAGCCAAAGTTATTCGAAAATTTTCCAGTAAACTCTCACTAACCCTATCTCCCTTTATGAGTATATTATTCTTAAGGACATAAACGTACAAATATGCATTAATATAACAATCAGGTAACATATACATTTATTTATAATGAATTTGTATTGAGAAAAGTCAAAATATACGATTTAGAATATCGATTTTTTGAAAGTTCCAATTCGAAGACCTAATTCATAATTCCAACTAGGCGTCTACACACATCAATATTAAGCAACTTTCATTCTATCTGACTGTGAGACAGATCAGTTGATGTGTTCGGACTTGGCTGTAAATCAACATGGACCACTATTAGGAATTTATTTTTCATTACTGTTTATTATTGCGTATTCACGAGTAGAAGTATTTTTCGTAGAAGAGTATTCAACCATTAATAACATTGATATCTCCGTAATTGTAAGGTTACGTTAGTAAGAAAATAGTTTTACCTGCAGTAACCACCAGAGTCAATGTAGGTAAACCGTAGTGTGCGGGATCAGAACGGTGAATCTATATTTGTTTAATCTGCGTTAACTGCTAATACTGTGAATATTGATGATCATCGTAAACTTGTTATCGTGTTTATAATTTGTATATAAAGAGGCACAAACCTTTCGTAAATTGGGTTTTGTTATGAAAGTCTATAAAGAATTTAATTTTCAATGGCAAAATGAAAACTTATTTAGATTTTGTGGATACTCATGTTGAAAAATGGGCTATAAAGAAAGAATATTCTTAAGCAAATCATACAGCATCAAATTATCAAGAAGCCTAATACGTTTAATCTGTACACCTCTTTTGTTTCTTTCTGTCTTCGACTAGTACAACTGTATAAAAAAGTAAGTATTAAGTATGTAGAGGTTTGGGGCAACTTGGAAATAAAATAAAATATTTACTTCTCGGTCCCTTGGGTCTTAATAATGGGGGAATACTAAATTAGGCATACCTAACAACTTGTAGGACACAGTTTTAAGGTTCGATTAATGTTTTCAAAATATATTTTTTTATTATTTAGTCATGCGGCTGTAAATATCCGTTAAATAGAATATTCATAAAAATCATCTTTTGAAATTTCACTCTCTTATAGTGTCCTTATATAAAAAGAGAAGAGCGAAAGTCTTCAACAATTTAAAAAATCAAGAAATTAATATGGAAATTCGTAATTTCCCCACAAAAAATCAAGTATAACTCCATTCATAATTTTTATATGGTTAACATTCATCTCTAAACAGTTATAAAACTAAAAACTCACACTAATATTGTTAAATAATTGTTTTTCACAGGATAACAAGTAACGAATAATTTATATACATTGTGTGAAAAAATATTTTTTTTCTGATTAAGTCCCATCTATAAATTGAGCGTAAAAATTGTCTACCAAATATCATAAAAAGACTGGTTTATGATATTAATCACCAGAAACTTAGAAAGCTACAAATTTGATTAGGATCTGGTGGTCGAAATCAGATCGGTGCAAAACTAATTATCAAGAAAAATGTCTCTATAAGACATTTTCCAAACTGATTAATTAAAAGTGTAAATTGTTGAAATCAAAATATTAATTGTTAGTCAAATATTACTATACTTTGTTTTCTTCTGACTATGAGAAATATTTTAAAATAAGTGAAATTACTACAATTTACTTATATCAGTTACTTATGAGTTTAATTTATATTGCCTTTTGAGTTTAATTTATATTTAAGTCCTTTTTTCGTTAAATATACATTTTAAATATCTGGAGACCTTCAGTTTTTGAACCAATTTTTTACAAGGAGCAACTAATAAAAATGGCATATATAAAGTTTGAGTTTGTGGGAGGGACGGTAAGAATAAATTTTTCTCGGATGACAGAGTCCCTGGACCCGAGATTACAATAAGTTCACTATCTGATAAAATATCCTAAACTAATTTTAAATGAGGTTTTAAATTAATTGAACAAATCATTTCATACTGCAAATACTATAATTAATTAACACCATTATTTTTACTTGACTACAATTTTTAAAGAATTAGAATGTGAGTTGGTATAAGCTTATTTGAAGTAAAAATTAGCAGTTAAGTCTGAAAGTCTCTATATCAGCTTAACATGAAACAAAATGAATAAATAATGAATGCAAACTGTTCTGTCAAAAAACCTAAATGTCGTAACTCACAAGACCAAATTAATCACAAAAGTGTATCTGACAAACATTATTAATTATTTGTTTACTTTATACTTTTCCTCCCAACTTTGTTCATTAGATATAACCAGTACTAGTTGTATAAACATATTATAAGTTATATCTGATAGATATGTGTTTTGTTTTATAAAAATATCAGCTTAAAAAATTTGTGCCGGGCTGAAAATTATAATTTACAAAAAAATTAATATAAACTGTCAGCTTGATAAAAAATATGGAAGGAAAACTTAAATTTCAAACCATAAGTTTCTTAGTCCAAAATATAAGCACATTTTGAACTGAAAATTATTTTATTAATTTTGTCTAACTTAATGGCAAACACGTTTTGCAGTGTTTAGAATATCTAAAATTTATAATTTGTGTTTGGACTTTCATTATGTAAACATACTTAAAACTTTTGGTTATATGATGGAAAGATTACATATACCACATTTAAAGTGAAATGATCTAAGATAAAAACTATTAAACAAATATTATACTACCTGGATAATTCGTCTTGTGCCTTCGTTTAAGAAATATATTTTAAGACACGTTTCGACACCGTAAACTTCATCTTCAGTTACACTTAACATGTTCACTCGCTTGAAGTCGTCGTTTAATAAAACATAAAAATCGGTCCATTGTTTGGGAACTTGTTGCACAGACGACTGTGCAAAATGTCCTTTTTTACAAAAAGATATTTACGTTATAACTCAAAGTTGTCTTCTTGACCCTCACACATTCTCTATACCACGTGTATTGGCCATGTAATGTCGTAGGTCGACGCCGCTGTAATTTTAAAACAGGAAATTTTGTGCAGATGCGACTCTAATAACACAATTAAATACTTAAAGTAAATATCTAGTGAATGTTTGGTAAATGTGTCAGACATTTCAGTTTTATTATTTTTTTTTCTTAACTAACTTAGGTTAATGTTGTTTTTCTTAGGGTTTTGTAAGAAGGAAAATATAAATATCGTATCCTTCAAAAAATAAATTATTTGAATCACATGATAAAGAAAAAACATATGACTTCCAAATTGTAATACTAATGGATAATTTAATAAATAGACGCTTTTTCATTTTAAAACATAATTTTTGTAATTTATCAACTTATAATATTCATCTGTTTATGAGATAGGTGTTGATTTTAATTTATACGAAAAAAATATTTTTTTTGTAAGAGATGAAAAAATCAAACCTAATACGAATTCTAAACATAAATCTCGATTTATAATGAAGCACACTAATAAAAGGAAATGTTGAAAGAGAATAAAATTGTGGACGAAAAGTAATTAGCTGAAGAACGATATGTGCCATAATATAAAGTGCTTGCTACAGCAGTGCTGTAAAAAGTAAAACACTTGAACAAACTTAGTCAATAATTGTTTTGTAATAATAACACATACACGATCGGTAGTAGGATAATAACTCCTTAATCGTAATTTTAAATGGCTGCTCTTCAAGTTACCCTTGGGATTAATCTAGTCAAAGTAACATTGATGTGAACCTATTTCAGTTTCATCTAAGATAATTGCTAATTTAATTTAATTTAGTAACCGTCGAAAGAAGGTGGAGTTTGTTGTTCGTATTAAGGTATAAAAGAAACAGTTATTTCGGAAGTCTATCGGTACTGTATTTACATCCGTTAAACCATATTGAGCGTCGCTTTATGATAATACTCATAATTATTATAAAAATTTCTGGAGTAAGCCTACCATTAATTCTTTGCAAAGACTTATTTAATTTATATTATTGTAACGCATATTTCACTTTCCCTTAAATTTATTAAGTTATTCACCGTTTCAAGATTTCTATTTTTTTGTTCCATTTTCATGTCCCTTGAGTAAATCTGCCAATTGTCTGAATTATAAAGAGTATCACAAACGCGCGGATTTATTTAATTGAGTAGGGCCTATATAAAAAATGGTGTGCATATTTCGGGATATTTTTGAAATTTGTGTATAACTTAATATTTGGGGGTATCTGTGACAAAAAAAAAACTCAAATTTTTGCATAGCATGTAAATATTCATCCACACACACACACACACACACACACACACACACACACACACACACACACACACACACACACACACACACACACACACACACACACACACACACACACACACACACACACACACATAACGATTATCATTTACAAAAACTACAATAACATAATGAATTTCGTAAAATCTCAAAATCGGATCTACAGATTTCGTTCGAATGTTAATTAAATATGTAGATTAATAACACAACTCAGTGTGAAAAATTACAAGTAAATAATTGTTGAAGAATCTAAGTAAACACACATTGAACGTTGACTGCCACCTATAAAGCAGGATTTTAAACAAGTATGAGTTACGTTGAGGGCATGTTTATGGCACAAGGGAAGCAAGTTTAAACTCATATTTAAATATATACTTTTTTTTCAGAACATCAGATATACTTTATTTTAATTTTTTTTTATGGGGAACTATCAAAACCTTTTTTAGTGATGATTAGTTTTAATTCATTTTTATTTGGTTTTGGGGGTGGGTGAGTGAAAAGTTTGTTCGCGTTTATTAAAATAAATTTATTATTATTATTTTAATATTATTAATTTGAGGATTTGAACACTTACAAATTATAACTTTTTTTTAAATACAGACTACTTCATCCCTATTGTGTTAATTTAAGGGACAAATATCAAGCTTTCTTACGACCGGCAGCTCTTTTTATGTTCCCTTAGTCGATGTGTTAGGTGAAAACCGACACTAAAATGGTTTATAATTTGTGTTAATATCACGATATTATACTTTATAGGTCATAATCTGGAGAAATAAATATAAGTGAGACAATTAATGTATATAATGACCAATTTCTAATATGTTTCCTTTTAATCGTAAACACCAATACAAATGTAATCATTAAGTTAGGAATGACAATAGAAATACAGTCCAAGGCGTAATAATAACTTATATTTATTTTAACACATGTACTATATAAAAAAACACAGTTGTAACAAACTTGTTATAAAACGTCCCAAATTTATTTTAAAGATTACATTGACCAAACCTCACTATTCTTTTCTAGACTCTAGTGGTTTACCTGTACAAATAAAGAGGAAACAAAGTTTGTAAGGGTTTAAGTAGCTTGAAACAGAGTAAAATGTTTCCTTCTCTAGTCCCTCAGGTGTTCATAGCTTATACTAAACTTTAAAATAACCTACAATGTGTCACACCAAGTCTTAATTTTATCTCAAGATTTAAACAACATATTTTGTGTTATTACTTATCTGATAAGTATTTGATAAATAGCCTAATGATAATTTCGTTGGGATATACTTTTGTAAGTTCTATACTATTTGTGTTGGATAAGAAAAAAATAAGTAGATGTTTATTTAACACCTTTGGCGTTTATTATGGCTGACCTCAGAAACGAATGCTGTAACCTAAAACAAATTTTGCTCAAAGTAAAGTTTTTCATTTAATGGTAATATAATAGAACCTTATTTCCAAGAGCCCTAACTTCTTCATAATTTTTTTTCTTTGTTCCTTTTGGTATTTCTGATTTTAAAAACGACACCGACAAAAACATATTGAAAAAAGAATTTTGTCTTTTAGTAGAATCTGTAACAGCCAAGATCTACTTATCTCAAGAAATATCTAATTCGTCGTATTTTTTTACAGTGCAATTTAAATGAAAACATAGATTCCACTTGTTGTATCCAACACTAGTTGGTGATATAAGCATGAATGAGTTGATGATTTGTAAAATTAATCAGTATTAACTACCATTGTTTCTTCTTTTCGTGCCATAGCCGTCGTTTTTATTTATTTTTCTTTTACAAAAATGGTAGTACATTCTATTATACTGTTTTATATTTTCATGATGTTAGATCAATTCTTGTGTACCTCCCTATACGTTTTTAGTTTAACTTTTTAAATTATTTACTCCTATCGTTTTCTTCAGTAGCTAATCGTTTATTATTAGTTTCTCTGAAGACCCACATTATATGGTTAAGGATATAAAAATAAATATCCTTCTCCTATCTGAGTATGGAGACATTACTAATTTAATAATAAAAATATTAAAAGTAATTATTATTCACCATTTGAGTTTTTAGGTGAAATACGTCGGTGGTCAGCAAATGAAGAAAATTAAAATCAATTTCCAAGTATATGGGTATTTCTCGTAAATGGTGTGTATTGAATTTATGAAATTACTTGCTAGGGGAACTCTAAAACAAACACCATACAGGTACAAACTTAATAAACATAACCTTGGTTGCCTAACCTATATTAATCGAGCGTATGTCTCGTCGCAATTCAAAGTAGTCAATTGTCCCAAGATATGTAGGTTCAATTCAGATAGATGGCGTTGCAAACGAAATTTTTTTAAAATTTTTATCTCAATTTTTTGGCGACTGTCGTATGAATAAGTTAAAATTCACCCAGTAACAATCATAATAGACTAGGATTCGGTCTTTTGGATGGCAGGAGTAAGATGGTTTGAGATCTTCTACAAGTTTGACTCCCCCCCCCCATCTGACCATTATAGAAAAATTTATTATTATTTATTTTTACATAAACTTAATCCTATATACTAATACATAAATATTTATTGTTATAATTGTATCTATACATCATTAAAACATGTATTAGTACATTTAGATGATTTCTTAAAAAAATTAACACGAAACTAATATATATGTGATATACAATTTTATACTTAGATTACATAACAATTTTATAACATAAAAATTATTAATTTCCAAAAATGTATTACAGCTCTTAGGTGAGGCACAATAAATAGATATTTAAATTTTTAATTAATCATTACGTTTTAAAATACATTAAAGACAAATAGATTTTATGTATTCTTCAACAATTGTTATTTAAAATTAACGTCAGTATTTCTTTTAAAATAGTCATAAGCATAAGGATGAACGTATCAAATTACAATTGAAACGTTCTTATACGTCGGAAAGCTTGAACGTTCTCAACTAAGTGCATACACAGTAAGTGACGCTTTCGGGCTACCGAACCATTGGAATTGAAAAAACATCATTTTAAAAAGACATTATACCTTCAGCTCTTGCTCAAAGATGTATTATATTGTATATTAAGTATTTTGACCGACAAAAAAGACATTGCCTGATTTTCTTGAAAGCAACTATAAATTTATTAAAAGTTTATGATATGTGATATAAAATATATGTCAGAAATTTATTTTCATTATTTTTTAATGCACCAATGTATACGTTATACACTAGTGTCTATTTTCACCCATCCTAAAAAACTAGGTTTTTGGGTAGCAACTCAAAATTTTAAAATGTAAATAATACCTCATTTACCTCATTTTTAGTTTTAAAAATACCTGTGCAAACGGGGGGTCGCAATCTTATTATAATCCAAAAATGGCAGAAAATTTACTTCAGAATCTACTTAGACATTAATACACATTGCTATTTACTCATAAAAAATGTACCATAACCAACAAAATGAACAGAGAAAACCACAGAATAGATTAGCTATGACCTGTGATTTGTTTATAGGAAAAAGAGCCATTGAAAAAGAATTTAAATCACAAATTTAAATCACAGTTATCCGTAAAACTCTCCCTGACATTCACTATACTTCTTACATCGACTACTATATTTGATTGAAAGGAGAAAATATTGCTTGCAATTTCATGTTGCAGACGCAGCTAATATCTTTTGCATAAGTTATTTCAGCTTCTAGAAGACAGCAGAAGAATATGATGCAATCCCATATTAAAATATATATATATAAGGTAATCCCATCCTTCACATACACAACACTACAACCAGGGATGCTGCCATGATCTGTCGCTAGGTTTTCCCTACCTGTACTCTTTCTCAGCTAGGGATTTTACTCAAAATGTTCTACTTTTTTCAGCATGTCTTCGTCATGGAAAGAGCTTACTAGCTTGGTACATGGAAAACCATTTCCTACGCGATAGAGGTACCAACAGGAAGGAAGGTGGATGTAGTGAGTAATAATCTCACACTATTGTGAAGATCGGTTGTCTTCCTTTGTCTTTTAAAGATTTTCCACCTTTATTACGAACTTTAAAAATGTATATATAAAATGGATTTAAAAACCTAAATATTGTTAAACAAGTAACTATTCCCAAGTATTCTAGTAGATCCGTCGTTAAGATCGTCACTCTCTGATCAAGAGTGGCACTTGTGATCGTGGGTTCGAATCCCACCCAGGACACATGGTTTATTCTGCGCAGTTTGGTTCTTATAAGAGACAGTACTCATAAATAAAATTTAGCTTTTTCTACTTGTTTAAAATCTAAAAATCTCAGTCACAATCACCTTAATAAAAGAAGAAAACGGCATAAAATAAAGACACCCGACCCCTTGTAAAATCTAATAGCATCAGGGTCGGAAAAGAACAAGTGTATATCAAGAGAGAGTTGACAGGAAAAATGAAAGAGAGGGATTTCCAAGACGAAAGGTACAGATCCAGGTAGACTACTTATCTCATTCTGGTACTCACTATAAGTGATTCATTGAGAGTCATAAACAAAATATGAAACCCCAAATCATTTGGAATATTTTACTTTCCAAGTTCTATTATCTCTTCCCCCCCTCCTCATGAGTATTTTCTACCACCTTTGCGGTAGAAAATAAAACAAGGTTGTATTTATATTGAATAGTTTAGAAACCAAACAATACGTCGTCCTTCGAATCTAAATATTGGCACAATACCAAAATTCACAACACTGTAGCCTTCACTCGCGCAGTGATACTTCTTTTCTAAATTAGTTATATTTCTAAGGACAGCTTTTCTGTATTAATTTATATCCGTCGTCTAATTTTTAGTTAAGTAGATATCAGAAACTGAAGCAATAATTTCAACAAAATGCAGTTCATTACTAGCTGTATCATTGAAAAGTCTCATAGCTAGTTCTACAAAACTTATGTGTAAAAAAACATATATATTTTTTCCATTTTATTTTTCTCGCAAGTTCAATTTTTGTAAATTTAATTATATCTACCTAGTTTTCATTTAATTTCCAATCGTTTCATTCTGAAGCAAATTGAACGTTCTAAAGCCACAAATAAATGTCATCCATGAAAATAAATCGTGGAGGTAAACAGGATAAGCTTAGCTGGTATAGAGCAAGTTCCTATATCACTCAAATTATGTACTATGTTGGCGAATTTGTATTTAAAATTCAGAGTTCAGCCTCAATATATATATATATATATATATATATATATATATATTGTAACATCTATCGAGCAAGTCTCACATCCTGGAAACACAACTAATTATTAAAGACTTATGGTAGTAATTGGTCAGTGAAATAACTATTGGTCCCTACTGAATAGATAGGATTCGCAGAGGTGTATTTTCACAAAAATTAACAATGTTTGTTTCTTTTAACTTAAATAAAATAAACTAAATCAATACCCATGAAGAAATTTTAATTTATTAATAATCATGAAAAATAGAATTTCTATCTATTAATGATTCGAACGTGAAACCCGGATTTATATTTCGGGACTATTAAAATGGTTGTTGTAAAAGTATTATAACATGACGAACGAGTTGAAGATTTCAGTAAGTGTGATGGAGTGCATCATTCGGTAGATATTTCATAAGAGGAATTAAACAGCATATTGCAACCCTAATACAAATAAAAACTTCCTAATAAATAAGGCATCTTTGTATTAACACAAAACAAACAATTCGTAATATTCTCGATAATTCCATAATTTTAAATTGTCACAGTTTGTTAATTGATAGCACCTGAAGTTACCCTCAGGGTCAATTTATGCAACAAGCTAACATTGGCGAGAAACTAGTTTGGTTTAATCTAAGTTAATTGCTTATTAAATTTAGTTTCACGACGCGACGGTTCAAAATGGCTAGAATTTATGTCTCTTATTAATTTAAAATAAGTTCCACTGTTTCTTAGATCGACCGGTATTACCATCTATTAGACGGTTCTAGTGCTGATTTTAGTTATACCTAGTACTTATAATTGTTATAATTATTTTTCAAGTATCTCTTTAGTTCATTAGAAAGCTAGTTCGATTATTTTAAAATTATAATTCAAATGCGCCTGTTGTATAACTAAATTCTTTATGTTAGTAACGATCACACATCTTCAAAATTATAATATAAAACCAGGTACACTCATCCTTGTTTTAATGTTAATTTGTTTAGCAGAGTCGTGTTTTTAAAATCTAATAGATTTACGGAAATTACTTTTTTCAGATTCCATAATATGTAGTAAGTCATTCAGGACGGTTAAAAATAGATCATAATATTTCCATTCTATTTTATTTTATTTTGTTTTACATGTTTAGGATCCAATACTCCAGTCACACCACAACCACAAATAAATGTTTAAGCTCAACCCTCGAGAAGAAATTGTGACGATATTTAGAAAGAGTTATCTTATTAGACATCACTGAATAACCAGAAACGTAGGGACGGAGATATATCGGTTTGATTAACTGAACATACCCACGTTCAAAAACAGATGTGACAAATCCTTAATCTGAAAGACGTTTAGTTACCCTAACACCACACTAGAACTATTACTTGTAGACACATTTTGTAGCTCAGAGAAGGCTCCAGTGAGACATTCCATCCACGTCCTGAACAAATTACCAATATTTTAACAAAGCAAGAATTCCACTGTATTAAAATAACTGTTTACTTTCCCATGGCTGTAAAATGTACTATAATCGTTATCAGTACAGCAAGAAAAACACGCTGGAAATTTAAACGTTATTGAAACATAAAATATGTATAAAGACCTGCTCCTAACTGAACAGTTGCTACTGAGCACCAATAATATGTATGTTATGCTTTGGTTATTTAGTTACGAATGCCATTGAAAAGACTTCTAAGCCCAAGACAAAATAAAAACATCTAGTTAAATTTTAAACCGAATACATGTAGTATAAGATTAAGTATATTATTAAAAGACTAAGTTAAAAGCTCCAAATAAGTTGGAAGTTTAAGTCGTCCAAATAACCTTCTTTATCTCTTTCAGTAGTACACCTGTATAAAAGAAAAGGAAGCAAAAAGATTGTAAGGGTTTATGTGAAACTTCTTAGAAAGCAAATAAAATATTTACCTTTAAAGTCCCTGGATTTTTTGTTAAATGATATATAGTTGGTAATGTATTCACGGTTTTCAAATTGTCAGTTTTAGATATGTGGAGCTCTAGAAAACAGAGTTTGTATTACAAAATGATTTTACGAAAATATCATAACTAAATTGGAAAGATATTGTAAACGTGTAGAAATTCCATTTCATTCGGAATTTTATAAAGAGATAGACGTGATACCTCAACGGTTTCAAAATAAGATCGTTAAATAAACTATCAATCCTTTTTTAATTCAACCATTTGACATTTTGTCAATATTTTTGTATAATATTAGTTATAATGTTTTGTTCCCTGACATTTCCTCTAAAAATACACTTACCTTTTATATATGCATCAATTATTTACGAGTAAAATATAAATAGTAAGCATTGGAGTAGAATCCTTGGTAAAAAAGATGGGGGTGAGACGCTTTTGGAACATGGAGGAGGACCCTGGGAGTGGAGCTGAGACGGGTTGGCAAAACATGGGAGAAGAGTAAGGGCGAGTTCGTTAATCAGGTGAAGTAAAGAGGCCGTATTTTCCAGGAAAAGCAAACGAGGAGGCATTACTTCAATATATAAACAGTTGATCGTTTAAGTTTCCAACTCTGAGCGAGGTGTACGGTTCACAGAACAAGTGGTATGTTAAAATATTTATCTTCGGTCGGTTAAATAACTGAAAAAATGTCGGGCAATGTTATATTAAGTAGGACCTAAAAAATACATCCTATATGTGTAGACAGCATAACATTTTAGTATTAGATGACTTTACTTTCCTCGATACATATTTTTTTAACATTTACTTAATTTCTATTTCGTATATCACCATATTTATTTAAAAATATAGTGATATACGAAATAGATTATTATAAGTACCACATAATACGTATCTATTTTAATAAGAATTCATTTTAAAAAAACTATACATAGTTTCATAAATAGTTACGTTATAAGTATGTATCACTCGTCAACAAAAGGGAAAAAAAGGATTATAGAGATGTTAATTTAATTTTATAACTGGATCTTACATGGTGTAGACTAGGTTTACATTAGTATTCCCCAATTATTAAGACGAAGAGGACTGAAGGAGTAAATTTTGTATTTTCTTTCTAAGAAATCCCATAAAGCTTGAACAAATTTTATGCTTTCATTCTTTTGTGTACCAATCGAGAGAAAAATGGTTAAAAGGATTTGCGAAAGGTAAACTACCTAATAATTTCGTGCGCTTTATAAACAGTTTATGAATGATTTCCCTTTACTAGATGTGTTGTAGAAAAGTGATTTACTTTAATAATCTTGTATTTATTCACTCTAAGTGAACACACAGTAAGCTGTCGTTGTCCAGTTTACCAGGTTATATTTTGACATTATCAAAATGGAGTTTAAAAATGTTTAATATAGAATATCTTGAAATCCATTAACTTTATTAAAGATAAAATATTTTACGTTTTCAAAATGGAAAATTTTTAATACTACTTTTTATTGATGAACGTAGAAATAGATACAATTAAATAGAGAATACCAGTTTTTTATAATTTGGCATAATTCCTGTTAGTTTTAGTTGAATTATTACAAACCGATAGTTAAAAAGGATTTCAGAATATCAACATTTTGAAACTATTCAAACAATTTTGCTATTTCTGCTAATATAAAATATGACAATTTACCAGAGTTATTTTTTAAAGTAACGGATATATCTCTTTAATTAAACAAACATTGTTTCACTTCTGTGTTTAAACTTGTCTAGTGGGTTTGAACATCCACTTTGTCTGCACAACTCATATTAGTTAGTCATTAATGAATTGTGTTTTCAGGAAGTGTTCGATACTAAGCTGATATACAAACTTTGAGGCTTAACTCCAAATTTGTAATTTAAATACGCTTACATTACCGTTGCACAGATTCTGATCTGTAGTGAAATGCAGTTAAATAGATATACTATTCGTTTTAAGATTTTAAAAGCCGAAATGCTTTAATTTTTAATATATATTAAAAAGTTTTTTAGTAGAGGATATAATCAAGACATTTTGCTATAAAAAAAAATTGTTTTACCTTGTTAGCTTTCCTCAACATCCAACTTTTTTTTATAGTTGTCACTTCAGGTAGGCTAAAAAATGCATATTATTGTTAATACTCACAATGTATATTTGTGTAGGATCTCAGATTTATAAAATGCAGCAACAAAAATTAATTATTTGTATGGCGAAATATGTCACTCTAAGTGTTACAAAATTTAAGTTCTGTTCAGTTTTTGTTCTGTTTTAAATTTGAGTTTTAATAAAAAAAATATGGAAAATATTCTAAAAACGATTCAAGTAATTGCTTTTATTGTATAATAGAGATGTAAGGATTGCGAAGTTTTTTTTTCTTTTTCTTTTTTTTTTTTCAGATTGTATGTAGCTAAAGTTTATCCTGAAGACGAAATACAAAATATAACTGATTTATATAGAACTGCAAGGAATTCTCAATTATGCAATTGAAAACTTTTAAAAGTAAAAAAGCTAAACAATATTATGACCTTCAGACAGTAATAATAAGTGTCAACTACTTAAAAGTTAACCAGTTCAAAACCTTGAATAAAATGGTGTGTTCAATATATTTTTTTTTTTTTTGAAACAAATGGAATCGGAAAAAATGATAAAATTAAAAATTAACTTTTTTCGTAGTTAACGAACTGATACTTACAAATAAGGCAAGTTACTTTTTTACCAAATTTTACCAACATATGAAGATTGTTAGAAATTTTATATATTAAATTAGCTTTGGTGTAGATTTACGCTGTTACAATTACTTCACCTTTACTCTTCCAGTATTTTTTTATTTCTATTATGATGCATGTCCTTAATTATTAAGAAACCTTCAACAATGATTTAGCACGAGTAACCTAGATCACGTGTTTAAGACGAGTTTTATATTGTTAATAAATGGATATTATGTTAGGCATATTAATATTTTGTTTTCGCTGATATTACTACATACCACATACGACAAATTATGGAAGCTGTATAATATGTAACAAACGCAAATTATAATCGTATAATCTACTAATTACACCAAAATAGTAAAATATTTACTAATCGTAACACTAATCTGAGTGTATTGGAATCTATGTGTAACACATTGTTCATTTCAGTACGCTTTGAATTTACGTCGCGGGTGTAAATAAAAAAATAAAAATAAATCTTGTGACATTTTATTCAACTTCAATATACTTCACTTTTAAACTTTAGGGTACATTGATTTATACATACCATCCAAACAACAAAGAAAATATAAATATACCACAATATCACTAAATTAGTATATGAATTTATATGTTAGTATTTATAGTTAGTTAAATAATACACAAATCCAAAAAGTATATGGATATTTTTAATTTTGAGAGTTATTATGCTTTGGAACAGGTAAAAATAAAATTGAAACTGTTTAAAGGCGTTTACATGAAAGAGGCCTTCACTTTATAAGGCCGATCAGAGTCCCAGCTTTGCGTTGTGTAAAACGCAATGCGAGAATTAAATCGGACGATCAATGTTTTGATTGGTTTTTGGAATGTGCTATTAACAAATGAATCTTGATTTAGATTTCATGCTGACTGTCTTCGAGTAAGAGTGGAAGTAATCTGGAAACCGAGAAAGTCCAAGTGACCCTTAGGAGGTTCATCTGTAAAGATTTGGTCCCATTGTTTTGTGGGTGGGCAGCAACTTCTATGGAAGAACAGATAACATTTTCCTGGACATAAATTCACGTATTCGCCGAGAAATCATTCTTGAACCGTTGGTGCTTTGGTTCTTCATTTCCACCTTATGGACGACAACGACGCTCCACACATTCCAGGTCTGGTCGTCGACTGGCTCT
Source organism: Aphrophora alni (assembly GCA_963513935.1). Lineage (NCBI taxonomy): Eukaryota > Metazoa > Arthropoda > Insecta > Hemiptera > Aphrophoridae > Aphrophora > Aphrophora alni. Next base: position 119,687,446 of record OY740766.1, on the reverse strand, counting down.
TTTTAGAGAAGATTGAAGTTTTGCTTTTGCTAGCACTGTATCCTTGTCTAAATATAATCGATGTGTGGGATATACTTCAAAGATACGTCATCCTACCTACTCAAATATACATAATACACTGAATGTACCACATTATCCAGAGCATGGAGAAAAGGGTAAGGGCGGTCACCAGCAAAAGAAGAGGATCTATTCCGTACTGAGGTACCCTTTATTTGTGTAATTATTGTTATTTTTCAAATTTAATGATTTATAAATACTTAAAACAAAAATTGTTCTTCCGTAAAAATTATCATACTGAAATAAATGGTATTATTTTCTATATAAACCCTATCAAATTAATTCAATGCCTACTTAAGTGTCGGAATAAAATAAGTTTTTTAATTCTGGTCAACCGAACGGCATTTTGTTAATACCCCTAGACTTTTTAATGTACGTCTACACACAATATTTCCCGTATAATATAAGGTTATTTCGATATGACGTATTGATCAAAAATATTGCAATATTATCATTCTTACAACACCTAAAGTTCACTATTAGTGATAGCACTATTATTGGGTTTGCATTAATAGTTAAAGAGGTGATCGTTATCAACCATTCAAGTGATTTTAATGAGTGGTTGTGATTTCGCGCTAAACAATCACAGTTTGGCAGAGATATTAATGTAACCAATATAATATTACATTCCCTGAAATAATAATAATCAGACTTTGAACAGCATAGCGATCACTGTCATGGATAATATTATCGAATATTAATTTAACAAAATTTGTCAAACATCTTCAATAACTATAACCTAATCCTAAATGTGAATATGAATAATAATGTTGACTTTTTTAGAGAAACTGTTACGTACCGGGATAAAATATAATGTATCAAGTTATACATTGAAGTTTTATAACCAAATAGTTGTTTGCATAAACTTCCAATGACAATACGCGTTATGTCTGCAGTTAAAGAATTCCATATACTGTTATTTATTGATATTTTCTAAATTTACTCGTATTATTAAAATACGATAAATTCCAGAAGGCTTGACGCAATCTAAAACAGCAATACGAGAGTTAATAAAGACACTCTCACAGAAAAACACGCACAATTAAATTCACATTATCTATTGGCAATGGGAAAAACAAATATTCTCTTAATCACTAAAATCACTTATACAAATATGATAGTTATCTTATCGAAACCAAACTAATGATACGAAAATAGCTAGAATCACGTCTCACCTCAAGTGCAACGATAAAATCACCCATCACTGTAAATCACAATTTAGTAGAACCATCACCAATAATGATCGTTTTAAATTTGCAATCGCTGTGAGAGAATCACCGACCATCACTGTTTAACATAAATATTAATTTGTCTATGCTTACCAGTTAAATATAGAATTTAGTGTTGTTAGTTCTCGTTACTCACCTGAAACAGACAAATAAGGAATTTAATAAAAAATTATTATAATAACAGTTTTTTAACCGTACAATTTAAGTTCATTAGATCAAGTAACAAATCTAATATCTATATCTTCATATTTGAAAAACTAAAGTCTGTCACAAGTGTGCAAACAACTTTATTACACTTAGATATATTATAATAACTGGCTAAATATAAGGTATAATTTTATTTTAAAATACATTATATACTTAAACAAGAGAATATTGTAACTAATAAATGGCAAGTTGTTTGTAGACAAACTATATTAAAATATTCAAAACTGTGGAAAAGATAACATTGACAAAACTTTTAATACAATGTGTTTCACCAACATTTACCGGCTAGGTTAAATTATATTTTCGACCACTAATTTAAGTTATTGTAAAGAATATAAAGTTAGGGATTATGCATCGTACACTGTTGTTATGTAACGCGGATTTTTATTGTTTTCTTTTTTGTATGTCCTACTAGAATCCATTTTTTGAACCTTGAAAAGAAGGATAAAGAAAAATCTGTATCGAATAGGTGACCTTTTTGTAGTCGTATTAACATATGGTAAAACATAGCTTGCTTGTAAGTTTGACAAAAATTTCAACCGCTTTTAACGTAGCTAATTTTGCTTATATATTTTCTAATTTTGAGCTTTAGTTCATCTTAGAATATGCATCTGGCCATCATGGGATGTAGTTTGCATATTTTTAAACTATATAAAATAAGCGGCTACTGGATGATGTAGGAAATATAATAAGTTACTAACAATAATAGAACTATTCCTAATCATTTGTAATATTCTGTATTAGTAAATTATTTTTTATAAAATAATAAATAGTGTAAAATATTTGTTTAAACTATTTATATTGTGTAATATAAAATTTCAAATGTAAAACAACAAGATATTTGTCAGATATGTTGTTTTGCCCTATATCTGAAAACATTCAATTTCAATCTATACAAGCTGGTATCTGGAATGAAATCCTTTAAAAACAACAGTCGCGGATAACCTAACCTAACCTCAATTTTATTTGATGTATGTGTCAGCTACTTGGAACAAAATTATATACAATGAATTGTGAATTTATATTTATATATAACAATATTTTTTCACATAATTATTACAGGGGAAAAAAAATAGAACGATATGAAATTATTTAGGATCATTCGTTGATTCAAGTTGATAAATAATTCAAAATATTTAATGCCAAAATTAAGTTTAAAATACTTTTCAAAATATTTTACAAGGTCTAGGATAGTACTTTTCTATCCGTGTATAGAATTACTATAGGTTATGGACCTAATCAGCTGTTATAAACGCGTAGTATTACTTTGGGTGTTATAAAAGTGACTGTGGCAAACATATTTTTATTTTTTATTTAAACGAAAGGGTTATCACAAATGGTAGCAGTTGGTGCATTTCGCTACAATTGTGGCTTGTGTAGCTGCTGGTGAATTTTAGGTTAAGTTTTAAATGTGGCAGTAGTTTTTGGACATAATGAATATCTCAATTTAAATTAATGAGTTTCAGTTCAGGTATAAAGTCCGAAAGATGGAAGATTATAATGCATATTACAATAGTGAGAGAAGCAAGCAGTGAAGACTTTACGTGACGTCATGCGCAAAGACGTCTCAATCACGTCTTCCACAATATCACACCGTTTCTAGTTTCACTATTACATAAAAGTTATCCGCGAAACACAGCAATTCTAAATTATGCAATCACTTCCCAAGTTGGTGTTTAATAAATCAAAACATTCAAAAACCGTTCATAAAAACTGAAATTTACAAAAAAAAAGGACGAAAATTGTAACATTTAGAGTATTTACAAAACAGATTCTTATTAACAAGTCCCTTGTCCATAGTTTCTCTTTATTTATTTATTTATTTTTATTATCTCATGTCGATTTCTGGAAAAATGAATAATTGTATACGTAATCTTGTACAACGTTTAATTATTTTTGAGTTTTAACAAGGTAGTGTATTACATAATTTTTTAAAGCACATATGTCACATTTAATGTTTTAATTATTTGTGACACACGATACTGCATATTATGACTTCGATGTGTTATCAATGATCTAACATGTTTCTCATTATTTAATTCTATTTATTTTCAACAATCAAATTGTTGATATTTAACAAATATCATATTACATCTTAGAAGATGATAATTTCAAAATGGTTTCAGACAATGTAATGAAAAACGTATTCAACATTGACATGAACATGAAATGTTTTGTAGTATCATGTATTACAAACAGTTTAAAACATTAAATGTGCCTTTAGCCGTATTTAAAACAAGTCAAAATTCACATTGTGTTATGTCAACTCGGCGATGAAAATCAATGTTTCATTCTGTCACACGATCATGTTCCTTTTTTTCCCCTTTTTTTTACTGAAAATTAAGGTGTCGATTATAAATGGAAGGCAAAATTTTATACATCATAAAACACAGTACGAAGGATCGGGTATAGATATCATTTGACTCTATACAGATATAACAAAATATTAATAAATAAACTTTGCGGTTGGGTGCTTAGTTATCAATTATATATATATATATATATATATATATATATATATATATATATATATATATATATACAATATATAATATTACATTTATATGAAGAGAGGCTAATTTCATTAAATAAATAAATATCTTTCAAATTACGAGGAGCAGTCAAAAATACAGTTACATACGATTATTTTGCTCTTAGTTAAATTTCCGCACTTTACTAATTATAGATAATATTAGTGACGTAAGATGGTCCATATTAGAAAGAAGGTGAAAAGTATTATGTTTGGTTAGTATTTATTTTTGTGTATGGAACTTTGTATTTCTGCAGAGTTTATTTCTCTAGCCTATTATAGCTTACATGCAAACACACCTCACAATGATTGTTGTCATTGCATTAGTGTAGATCATTGTCATGTTAATCGTTTAACACGCTCGTATTAACTCACGTTAAATCAATAATGTCTCATTTTATTAAAATGTACAAAGAATGTAATTCTTATGGTATCTCAAGTTTAATATGTTCATAATTTCGATCACCCTAATTGAAGCTCCGAAACTATGAAATATCTACTGATCTTACCATAGGACAAATATACTACAGTTTCGTAGCTATCGAGCAACTCAAAATTAGTAATTAGTAACCCCTATTGAATAATACCTCAAATATATAACCATTTCAAAAGATAAAAAGAGAGTAAGATAGTTTATTACGGCAACCTTAAAGCTACTAGATGACAAAAACTGCATAAATTTAGATTGTAAAAAAGCTTTTTTAAAGATATGATTTTTAGAGTTAATACATTTTTTTCTACAGATGAAATTGTTATCTATATTTTTATTAATAATGAGAACCGAATGGTGCAACTAAAACTTTTCAAATAGAAAGCCCTAATGATTAACATATAATTCAAAAAGTCTTTTTAGATTTGAAAAATGGTGAAAATAAAAGTTTAATAAGACACCATAACCGAAATGACGGCTAAAAAAGATTATTCAGACACTTAAGGTCAAAAGATTAATTTTACCATTAAGTTTAGACCTTTCAATAGTATTTAGTTCGTGAAGACCAAAATATCTAAACGTAATGCTTAATTTAATTTAGCGCGCACTTTTTTTGGTCATCGTTTATGTTAGAGTTGTATCAAATATGTTATATGTCATTTTTATCGTTTGAAAAAAAAAAGTTTTCAATGTGATGATTCTTGATAGAAAAGTTGCATTTCATCTCACTTTTGCCTTCCAAAACTCTAGGAAAAACTTCTTTGTTTGAAAATGTAATTTGAACAATAGAAAAGTATCTCCCTAGGTCGGTATTTCTAATGGTTAAAAATATATTTAAAACTTTTTGAAACTGTTTCACGGAAAATTGTTTCAGTTCATTTCGTGTTAAATTAATATCTACCTCCCCATATTGTCTAAACGTGATTTCTATAGTAATACATAAATAAATAAAACGAAATCTATTAAAAAATAATAAAAAAATGAACATTTTATAATTTTTTTAATTACAGAATTTTATAGTATTCCAATAACAAAATTTACCAGTAAGTTACGTTTGAACAATTCGACTAATATAAATGTTACTGACGATAAATGGTTATTCAAAATGGCGTCATTTTAAAACTGTCCTGTAGTTCCTCTTTGCCTGGCCACTAATGATTTTTTTTGTAGATATATTTTCATAATAATCCATAGGTCAAGAATGGTTATATAAATAGTACTAAAAGAAAGTTTGGTCCTTTCAGTCATAAAATTAGATATGTTTTTCTTGAATCAGTTCACAATTTTACGTAGTAGAAAACATGTTTTTGCTGGGAGTAACTGTTTGGGCTGTGAATGATGATGAATAGGCAAATAAATCAGTCAGTTGCCGGTGGAGGTAGTGAATAGGGTAACTTACTTCGCTCGTTGAACAGCTGCGCTCCCCTGAAACCTACCTACTTCGTCCAGCAAATAAAGAATAGTAAAACCAGATCTTTTTTAATGCCTTAAATTTAGAGAATGATTGGGGTTTTTTAACAATAAAACCAAATTAGCAAAATTAATAGGTAAGAAAGAAATATTTTATTACTAAACATGCATTTTAAGGGTATAAGTGAGACTCAATTTAAGAGTCAGTAGTTGGGGCTGGGGGGGAGTTATATATTTTAATTTCATCTATTAAATATTAATTTCCAATATGTTCACCTAACCTACTCACAGGAGTGTTTTGGCACCATATTTTGATCACTGTATATACACTGTATGTGTACTTTGAACCGAGGAATGAGAAAGTATTGTTTATACTAGTCTGCAGAGTGTTGAGCAGATAGCAGCCTGAACATAATAGTTACTACGAAGACCACACCGTTATATTCATCTTCTTGAGATCAAGGAAACTGAGGAGGAAACATTAGAATATAATATGATATACAATACTAAATAGTAGGGGTCATGGTATTATATGTTATAAGACAAGATACAACACCAAAAGTTGATATTTTAGTAGGATCACTGTGTTTCTAGGTTAAATTTGCCATGGGATATGAAGTTGTGTTCCATAGAGGCAATGAGTTAAAAGAGCTGAGGACTATATTAACCGATTCTATGAGACAGGTTGCTTATACAGATGGATCCAAGGTTGATGAAACTGACTTTTCAGATTCTGGCGTATTTGTTCTGGAAATGAATCTGTATAGATCATAACCCCTGAAACGTTATGTATTAATGTTCCAATCAGAGGCATACAGTATTCTGCAGCGTGCAAGTATGAAGATTTTAAATCAGGTGAGAGTAAAGTTTCTTTATATAAACAGGTAGGACTGCGGGGATTGAGCCAAATGTGACGTGTATTTTAATAGGTAAAAGAAAATATACAATAATAAAATTAGCACATTTGAAAGATGTCACGCTGGCAGGGACGTAGAGACACTGTGGAATACTGGCAAATAAAAAGGCGGAAGAGTTTATCAGAGATATCATTCTCACTACTTCTTTAGGTGATACAACTGAATTAGCAATTTCGAGTCAAACATCTAGGATAATGATTACCACTTTTCCAGCAGGAAGCACGTAAGTGCGGAGTGTTAGGAATTAGGATAGTTTTAGTTTTAAATAGAGCCTAAGTTCTTTTTAAGAAACCAGAAAGACAACAATTGTTGTGACAGATATGGAATACTGACGAAATTGCTAATATTGCAATCAAGACAGACGTCATTGATGCTACAATATGTAAACCCTTGGGTGGGAGGAAACGTGGTCAGTGGGCCAAGATTGATCAAGTGGAGGTGCTGGAAGAATTCTTGAAGATAGACAGACGGAATTGGCGAGTAGGTTTCCTAGGACAATTGTGACTTAGGACGTGCATCCACAAGAATTGCAAACATGGCGAAGGTTTCGTGTATTAAGAAACTTGTAATTACTTCAGGGTCAGATAATTAAACTATAACGTAGCATCACATAATTATGTTAGAGTCAGTCTAGAGTCACAGCAATTCTGGATTAATAATAAGAAGAAGAATGTTGTAGCATTGTAATAAGATAGAAGATGGTTATTCTTGTTAATAAAGGGTAATTGAGTACTGAACCATTTCAATATATTGAAAATAAAGAAACCCGGTAGTTAAAGGAACGAATTTGTGCATTATAGACCATTAAATAACTATCTTATCAGGGTTGATGAAAGAAGAGGTAGATGATCAAGATATCTAAGCAGAAGGAACTTAAATGTCATGAAAGAAGAAGTAGATGGGCAAGGCAGAAATAACTTAAAAGTAATGAAGGGGGTTAACAAAACAAGACAAAAATTACTAAATATAGACCTACATGGGACTTATATACGATATACATACTCTTACTCTACGATATAAAATAGAATAATATGTGTCTAAGAAAACACTCTGTAATTAAAAATGTTGGAATAAAATTTTGTTATGGCAGATACTCCCAAATTTTGAGCTATAACAAAAAGAAAAAGTACCTGAGGTATGATCAAAACATGTCGACACTCCAAACCTGATTAAAATCATTCTATACGTCTGCACATACGACAGACGACACACGCCAGACAGACAATCAAAATCCATTTCTGAAACCACTTTTATTGATTAGGGAGACGGCAGAAACACCCCAAAAAATATTTACATAATTTTTTTAAACTCATTACATAATTTTATCTTTACTACATAAATCTGAAGAAGTAAAATTATTAAAAGAGAGCATCAAAATTAAAATTTAAAAAAGTAATCAGAAATATTAGAACAGTTGGATCGATGTTAAATTAGTGTAATATGTATATTTGTAAAATTAAACACAAACTTTTACTATTACTTGAATAAATCGAACGAAATTACGACCATTTAATACGGGGTTTCCCTCATGTATTACCTCTATGTGTGCAGCTTGGTAATCTACATATTGTATTAATACAATGGTTGATACACAAAAAACCAGTTCGTGTAGTACCATATCGCTGTATCAGTACGATGCAAAGTATGTTTCTATTATGAACCCTCCTTTGGTTATCTCCGCTCTTGTGTGATTTTGCAACGTGTAACACAACATTCCTTCGTATAAAATATGACATTACAAACTCGGGTAGTCTAATGTGTTAAACGAAAGCAGCTACAAAATGGAGTCTGTATTGATTATCGATTTCCATTCGTTACTTACAGCGACGTCTACAAAGTTATCGTCTTCTTTTTATATTATTCTATATATACATATGCACCAGTACACTTGCTTTGACATGTTTGTTGTTGGAGATGAATTAATAGAACTAGTAGACAATATATTACTACTAAAGACCTAATTTTTACTTTCTTACATAAACCATAGATACTTGATGGGTTTAAACATATACGTTTGAGCTCTTTAAACCCAGGTTCAGTAATTACTAGTAAGAAACGGAAATGAATATCAATTGTATAAATTTCAATCAAATTTAATGTCCGCTTAGACGAGTTTTCGGACAAGAGAGATAAGTATATTTTAATATTAGGGTCTATTTAAATATATATATATATATTTATAAACTTAAGACATCATACGAATTAATTTTGATGTTTTGACTGATACTACCTAACAGATTCTTTTGACGACAAATATTTTGTTTATCGATAGACGGTTTTGTGGATGGTGTGTGTTAAAGACTGGACTAAATGAAACTGTGTGAACATCTTGTACTCCTTCTAAAGGGAAGTTGCAGTATACAAATTTCTAAAATAAAATCGTATTTTTGTTTTGGTCCAGATCCATTTTAAAAATAACTGCTTTAAAAATCAGAATGTAAAGATGTTCATATCATAATAATACAGTTTTCTCTAGAACCAAAATGGCTACATCAAAAAGTTTAGAAACATCTAAACAACACTATGATGTGCAAATAAATGTTATTTTAATCCTACAAATACAAAAACAAAATTGTTTTTAACAAAACTTGACATAACACTGCTTTTACAGATATTATTCAAATTCACACACACACACACATATATATATATATATATATATATATATATATACTATATATACTATAGAATCACGTAGATCATATGTCAAAAAGGAAGTACAAAAACACTACTACCATATTGAACCTCACCAACTATTTATCATATCATATTCAAAATAAAACCGAACGTAGTTCTTAACTAACTTACCACCTTACAACGACCACTTAATAAAATACTAAAAATGTATTCAAATATATGGAATATAACTCTTAGTAACTATAATTCCGGGCAATAATAATAATTATTATCTCTGGACAAATATTGTTGATATTGCTTAATTTTGAGGTTAGATTTTCAATAGTTTGTTTTAGCTATAAATAAAGGAAAACTGAAATATAAAGGTACCATTTTGACTTTTAAAAGCTGATTTTAAAATTATTTCCATTTTGATATTAATATATGCAGATTATCTAATAGAAGAAAAGAGCTAATACAACTTCACGTAAGGTCTAAACAAAAAATAACTTATGAAATTACCGCCATTTTAAAACTTTTCAGCTTTTTGTGTTGAAAAATGATATTTAAACAAATGATATTTACTTAGTAATAAAATATGGCTTACTTGCGAAATTGGAGTAAACATTTATTTAATTTTCGGCGATTACATTTATCATTAGTGATTGTTGCTTCGAATTTTAAGGATGTGAGTTTAACCAATTTTATTTTTATTGTGGAACATGCGTTTGAACATTAATAGGTGCGCAGATTTGTGTCTTAATAAACATGCTTTATGGAGATGTAAAATCGGGCGTATAAACCTAATCTTACGTACCCATTCTACATAAAAATTAAAGTAATTTTGTTATTTCCTTCAACATTGGGAACAAATAGTTAAAAACTTGGCGTCTGAGTAAGAGAGAGATGGAGAGAGTACTGTTAAAGCTCTACACAAATCCCTTCAGGGCTTTACAACACTTTGCATCACTTGGTTTATCTTCTACCGTTAGACCTATTTGAGTCCTACAAAAGGAGTTCACTTTTAAAATTATAATAATGTTTTACATGCTAAGAGCTAATATTGACTCAATCTTTCCTTCACAAAAAAGTGAAACACAAAGGATAATCATCTTTTTTTTAGAGGAACAATTATTTATAATATATTGAGAGAGACTTCAAAGTCTGAACACAAACATCACTCAAAACTCAATTTGTATAATTTCTCTACATTTAAATTTACGTGTTAAAATATTTCAAATACATTTGAATAAATCTTTTAAACCTAAAATAAATAGCATGAAGCTGATTCGACTTAATAGGATGCAAAATTCTTTTATTGTTATTTGTGTTCCTGCTCTACAGCTTATTTCGGCTTTGGCATGATTATCTGCAGATCGGCAGTAGAACAAAATAAGTTGAAACATGCTTACGCAGCTCCCAGATGAGAAGAATTTACAACAAAAAATATGTCATAGGTTTATCATAAACATTTCGTATTCAATCATTGCATTAAAATTCCTTGAAAAATAAAAAACCTGTACTTACACGCTCACCAAAAACAGCCCAAATCAATCAATTTGAAACTTTCTAATCAGTCATATTGATGAAGTTATTGTATCAACAACTAACTAAAACACACCAGACTGTGATGATTTATCAGAGGAATAAGCTTTAAAATAAAATGAACTGGACTCGTGCAGTACGTTGATTTAATTAATTTGTAAACTTCTACATAGCAACTAGCACATTACAATAAAACATTGTAAATTTACCTTGATTTTAATAATGGTATTTTATTGTTCTGATTTATAATTCTGTAGATTCACAATATTTAGAAACATATTGTTTACACTGATGACCGACGGTACTTGAAAGAATTCCATTTTAACGAAATTCCATTCCATTTTTGTTTGATATTTAGAAACTTTAGCTACTTTTTTCATGATCTCAGAAGTCTAATTTTGACGAAAATAATCAAAATAATGATACAAGTTTAAATTCAAATTGAATTGTAGTGTTTATTTTAATGTCAATTTTTTTTATATAAATGTTGTCAAAAAAGCACAAGAACATAAACACGTTGTTTAAATAAGCTTAAATGAACCAATTGTGTATGAAATTGGTTAAAATAATTATGCTATGTATATTCAATCATAACTCAAATATAGCATTTTAAATATTAGTTATATAACGAATTTAGGTAAATTTATTAATATTTGTCTAAAGAGGATATTAAAATGAATTTAATTTTTAACATTGTTCAATAATTTTATTATTTCAGACTATTCCATAGTTGATGACAATAAAACATTAACGATAGAGATTGATTTTACAAGTTCTTATTTATATATGTAAATAACTTAGATGGTTTCGAATGGTGGCAATGTTTGACAAATAATAATTAAATTTGGTATAAAAAGGTTTATAACAACATGTTTGTTGGTATACATTTAAAATGTTATTTTATTCCATCAATTTTAACGATTTTAATGATTTGTTAATTCTACTTTTTTTTAAATTACAAAGTACATACAAAGACAAAAATATCTGTCAATACAAAAACATTCTTAGTTTACTAATATTGATTTCGAGGCACAAATTTTTTAGATGGAGATAAATTCGATTTGGACTTAGTAAGAACGTTTTAAAAGGAATTACATTGGCAAAAATGAATGTAAATTAATGGTTCCACCTGAAACCCAAATATTAAGATATTTAAAATTTTATCTAACCTCTGACTAAGGTCTTGTTTTGAACCAAAAAATCATATTGTTATACCAATAGTTTTTATATTTATATGGAGTTGGTAAGAAGGTAGAATATAAAATTAAAAAGATTACGTACAATAACAAACTATCGGTTATTTCTTCTCAAGATTAAAAGATGCTCTTTAGAAAAGTTTTATTACACTTCCATCTTTTACAACTTCTAACTTTTTCCATTAGCGATAGTGTAAAAAATATCATTCTACTTTATTATTGTTTTCTTAAACACTTCATATATTATTTATCTTTTGCTTCAAACACAGATACTAAATTTCTATAAAATCTGCAGTCGCCTAAACCGCAGTCAAGGAGCCAAATATAACATAAACATAAATAAAATAAACAATAATTATTATAATTATTATTATAATAAACAATAAATAAATAAAATACATAAATAAAATAAACAATAATTATTATAATTATAATTATTATAATTAATAATTATAATTATAAATAATTTATAATTTTTATTCATCATTATGAATATTAAATTTTAGGCCCAGGGTGTCATTTCTTTCCTTGTTAGGAAAAATAACGTTTCCTTGATATTTAGTATCCGAATACAAGCCAAAAACTTACTTCAATTTTAACTACCTATGTTATATTAATTTTCAATATTTATACTACGGATATGGGTTAGAAAGTAAAACTATAAAACACAACTAATACTATAAAACAAGTATAATATTTTCGTCTATAGCAATGGTAGTCCCATGTTTTTAGGTTGCTAAAAAATACCTCTCACACCCAAGAATTCCTTTTGTTATTATTTTTATTAAAGATAAATTCCAACGCTGAAAGTTTCACGGAGGAATTCCTTCAGAATCTGTTGTGTAGATAAAAACACAAATTTGTTTCAAGCATAAGATCAAATCATTCTAAACTTTTAATATTAAAATGTATGATTTATGTCATTAATCTGTTATATATTTTAAAGAGATTATGAATTAGTTGATGGAACTTTCTAAGCCCTACACCTGTCATTACTGAATATGTAGCTACTGTCATAACGGTTCTTGTTTGTAGAAATATGAACATGTAAACTTGTTTCATTCATATGTTAACTGCCTGTTCGCTTGTTTTGGCCTTGAAGGCCTCAATGTTATGTAAATAATGACAAAACATTGCACTAACTTTTTCACACATCCTTCTACATAATGGGATACTAAATAAAAATAATATTCTCCACAAATTTATGATATATATATTATTTATATGTGAGAAAGTAAAAATTAATTAACTATATTATTTAGTTTTCCTCGTTTATTATTTTTCTGGAGATAACGTCGTACAGAAAGGAACATCGTAACTAACTTTTTTCTGATATTATAATTTATTTTAAAATATGTTTATACAAAGTCTTAGCTTAACCTGGTCCTGCCATAAACTCGCCCAAAATTAAAAACATATTTGATTGAAATCGAGTATTAATACAGTCAAGTTGTATTTGGATTTTTGCCAAATGTTTCTGATCCATATTTTTTCTGTTATTTACGTCTTGGTACACTTGTACGGGTCATTATTCTTTACAGTTCACCAAAATTTTAACAAAATCAGTAAGGATAATTTTAAGTATTACAGTTTTTACAACAGCTTTAAGACAAATTATTATAAATAAATTGGTTTGTAAATAATTTACACTACTCAATAGATGTGGATAATAACTGTATACAATACAATATTACTGTAAATATTTATTTGATATTTGTAGAAAGTAATAGAAAACTCCACTAAGCCAATGTTCTAACTTTATTTCTTCAACTGGACATCATATATATATATATATATATATATATATATATTATGTTCTATTCAAATTCTCTTTTATTATTATATTTGGCATCTTATTTCTACGATCTTTAGAGAATAAATGTTGTACTATAATTTACGTTTTAATAAGAGATGCAATTATTATTACTACTATGACTATTCGTTAAATAGTAATGGAAGTTTTATTATGTTTGTAGTGACCCTGAGCCAGTTGGAACTTTTATATGTGGGACTTTTAAATTTAACAAAGATCAAAAAAATGTTGATTTGGATTACAAAACATTTCAAATTCTTTTTGTCCACGAAACTATGTTAAATTTAACACTATGTCTGTAAAAAATAAAGTAAATCGATAATTGGTCATTTGTCACTTTTTTTGCGTATACGTTAGCACAACTTATTAATAATTGCACCAATTCCTTTAAATTCCCTTTAAACTGCGTCTGTGATTTGTTTAAATATTATGATCAAATAAATAATTCTTGATAAAAGATAACTTTGCGTGTATTTCTTGATTTTGCGTGACCTTAGAGGTTTCATAATTATTATAGGTTAGCCTATTGGTTACTATGCTGACTTCTAGAAGTAGTACAAGTGTATGTGTAAAAATTCTGTTGATCGTAGTTTCTCTCCAAATTATTTACTTTTAGGCCTAATAACATGGTCATAAACCCGGACGAACAATGGGGGTTATATTTATTTGTAACTATATTTTTTTAATCATTTCTTATTAGTTTTTACCTGTCCACAAACTATAACGATGCTATTCGCTTAGTTTTAATTTGAACCCATGATTCGTCTGAGATTTCTTTACATACTATGTTAAGTAATTCTTTTTAAAGTTAACTTTGCGTGCATGTCTTGATAGTAGCGTGACCACAAAGGTTTAATAATGACATGTATAGCTGAACTGACTGTACTTGCCGAGGTAGTAGAGTGTGCGTGAAAACGTTTTGATGGGCTTTTATGTTCATCACGCTATTTATTTGTATTTATATTCTAACTTTTGAAATTACCTGCAGTTGTTATTTGTTTATCATAAAGTTAGGGTGAATTTATCAGTGTGGATATTCCAACTTTAAAATATAATTTTTCACTTTTGCCGTTTTAAACATGCAATACTAACATGTTTAATATTTTATTTTATAAACAAGACCTTAACTTAGTAGCATTCCGTTCTATCAAGCATCAAATTACCGGTTTATTTTATTTTGAAGTTTTTTTACAAGTGAGAAAGTTTTGTTATGTATTTCCTTTACCCAGCACAATACAGACATATTAATCCGGGAATTAGCTACACCAATAAATCCAGGAATTAAGTACATCAATATTGCACCAGCTATATTGAAAGCATAGATAAATTATTCGTGTCAATTTGTGACATTCATTTATTTTTTTAAACATAAAAAAATAAAAATTTGTCTCTGACTACAAGGTAAATTATTTATATAAAAACTAAATTTTGTTACACAATGCATTTATTATGATATTAGTGTTTTAATAAGTTCGAGATATGGCCCATTATTATTAATTAACAGACTATAATTACTATTTATTTGACGAAATTGATAAAATATGAACAATGAAGTTCCTGAGATATTATTACTAACAGACATACAGACGAACAGATATTTAGTGCAAAAAACCTTTTTGGATTCAAGGGAACCAAAATGGAATATATCCATGAAGCGATTCATCTTAAAATAGATTTCTTCAATAAAAATAATACAATTTATCTGTCTTCATATCGATATATAACTGTTTGAACTGTAAAGCAACAAAATTAAAGAACAATATGTAATCTTCCTAGTTTTCGTAATTTAGTTTGATTTTGGATCAATTTTTAAAGTTAGTTATATATTTTACTATTTGTACAATACGTATTTCATTAAAAAAAAATAAAAGTTTGAAAATTTGAAAATGTCGGATGCTGAATCAGAAATTCCTTCTTACCTTTATAGATATTTTCCATGATCTCTCATGTAATGCAGTTTGAAAGCAACTTCATAATAAGGAGCGAACAGCCCCCCCCCCCCCAATAATTGTCCAGGCAATGTGAAGGAAAGAAGCCATGTTACTATTCATTTAAATATCAGCTGGAAAATATAGTCACATTAGTAGTTCATGAAGTACATGTTTGTCTTGTTTTAAGGTTAGGTAGCCTATTATATGGTTAAAATAATGAATATCAAAATCATATTTCAATTACGCCAAGTCTCCACGCGGAATAATTTACTTTTAATTTTATAAAAACTAATGCATCTAATTTCAACAGTTTAGAACTTACAAATAAATAAATAACGTGATGACTGAAAACCCCATAAAAACTTTTTAAGTACATTCCATACTACCTTTAAAAGTTAGTACAGTCAGTGATACATGTCATTATTAAACCTATGTGTTCGTGATACTAAATAGAGTAAAATTTTATTTTTTACTTAAAATAATTTACTTCTACATCGTAATATGTACAGATATCACGGATGAATCATATTTTGAAAGGAAAATTATTTGAACTGAACTGTATTGTGTAAATAAAAATTATTAATGAGTCGTGATAACAAAAGATGGTGTTAAATATTGTAAACTTTTCAAAAATAAAACAGTTTTTAACAGATTTGTTGAACTCATAATATTTTTAAAACTCATAAATAAATGTCAAATAATAATTGACACGGTAAAATTATGCTTGGTCAAGTGCACAATTTTATTCCCTTTTGACTTACTAGGGAAACATATAATTAAGGTTTTAGCGAATATATTAGTTTTGAGATCCCCTGAAGAAACATAAAAGTGGTTTTGAAAGGCTATCTGTGGTCTATACATTATCACACAGTTTAGACAAATAAACAGATTTTGATTACGGTAATATTTAGAATATACTCCCCCCCCCCTATTATTTTCAAGTAAAGGGCACAAGCGAAGCAAACTTAGTATCTATTTAAATACTTTAAAAAGTTGATAAAAATATAATGAGGAAGACCCTTCTATTCCAACTTATACATAAGATCCATATGTAAAAATCTCTGTAAACATAAATTAATATTGTCTTACTTCGATATATTTTTGAAGAGATGTTGATTATTATTATTCTTAATATTTCGTTTCATAAACAGCTTTGTGTGAAAGTTATTGCAATGTTTTTGTATCGCTTATTTACTTTGTCACACTTGAAAGTTCTACAAATCCTCCGTACAATCCCACTGCTTCCAGGTCATTATTGAGGAAACCTAAATATATGCTGTATCATTTTTCCGTTATTTGTATACAGGATGATATAAAATTAGATATTTTAAAGAGGATCAACAATATTTTGCAAGACAATTATCTACTCTTAAGGCTCAGATACAATAAACTGTTACTTTAAAAACATAAATTAAAAAAAGTATTATCTGTACAACAGTTATAACTATTCTATGGTCATGTGGTTAATCAAGAGCTGATTTTATTAAATATATATTGTGTTACAAGTGTAGCATTCAAATTCAAAAATCACATCTGCAAAATAATTTCATTAACTCGTCTTCCACATATACTACTTCCGTCGCTTGACAGATGCTGCCACCCGGTGAGATTGTCCAAAACTAATCATCGTATGACATCGGAGGGCAAAGTACAACGGCAAGACAGCCTATCTGCTCTAATACCCGCTAGCTAGTCTACCTGTAGTCACTCACAATGCCTGACATTCTTACATAGTTACGTTAGATATAATAAATTTTTTTTTTCTTGGTTCTCAAAATTCTCTGCTTCAGTTCTCAACGATGTTAATATACAGTTCATCGTATGACATCGGAGGGCAAAGTACAACGGCAAGACAGCCTATCTGCTCTAATACCCGCTAGCTAGTCTACCTGTAGTCACTCACAATGCCTGACATTCTTACATAGTTACGTTAGATATAATAATTTTTTTTTTCTTGGTTCTCAAAATTCTCTGCTTCAGTTCTCAACGATGTTAATATACAGTTTGTGCGATTTAGTCTAAAATGTCAAATAAATTTTCGTTTTCACGGCGCAAGCTCACGTGGACTGCGACAGGATTTTCCAGGTACTCAGCCTTACAGATTTTATCATATTTTAAATTTTTGTTAATGCTTTAAAATAATTTATTAATTATCATGTATTCTTTAAAATATGTATTTCATGTTTTATTTAATATTCAATGTTCTTTTGAAACTGAATGATTATAAAAATTTACTTTTTTAAAACATACCTTACAAAACCTTGAAAAGGCACATTTTGAGTTTTGAACAATTATGTGAAATAGGTGCAAACTAATGTTGAACTTTAAATGATCAAAATATCTTATTGAACATGTCAAATATAAAACAATTGGAGAAATCTGTTCTAAATCAGAAAATTTCGTTTTACAGACTTTTGCAGATCTTTGCAAGTCTTATACAAGCTTTGTTTCAAACAAAATTAAATATATATAAATGGATTTATAATCATCTAAGAAGCTTTTAAGTACCATCTTAACGAATTTCTGTTATACAATCAATTTTCTTTAATTTTGACAAATAACCAGATATTTACTTTAATAATGAACATTAATGCTACAACATGTCTGATTTTGTACAGACGCTAAAAAACATGTTTTTTGCTATAGCTAATATGCTGGTAGAAGAAATACAGCTAAAGATCTAAACATGTTTCGTCCTGTTAACAAAACACGTTTTGTTCAACATAGCTTCAGAGTTTCACGTGCACAAAAGTGATGTTACAAAAAAAACTGACTTTATAGAACTTTAATTAAACTCATATTGTATATGTGCCTAAATTTACTTCAACGAATATGTTTTTCTTAAAAACTATTTTTTTTTAGACGTAGACTTGTGTAATTAATTATAAAATATATAAAAAATTATTGGGTGGAGCCTGCATGCAAACTTTCGGTCCTAACAACCTCCAAGAGGTTTTTTTCTAAATTAATATAATTGACGTCAATTAATAAAATTTAATATTCAAAATTTTCATTTCTTTTTTTTAAAGTAAACTTCTCATTTTATAATAAATTCTTTTATCTAAAACATATATATTTATTGGCCAATATAGCATTTAAGAAATTTGTCAAATAAGTAATATTATGTAACTGTTTAAAAAAAACTATCATCTCATAAAGTCAAAAGGGGGGGGGGGGAAATAAATATCAGTATCTTTTCATCTTTTTTATTTTAATTGTACATTAAGGGCGTATAATCTTTTTTTTCTTTTTGGATTAATTATAATCCTGTTAATTGTTAAACTGTGCTCATTGTCTTTTTGTTAAATTTTGTAACTATAAAATATATAAACTAAAAAGGGGGGATAAATTTTCAGAATCTATTGATTAATTTTTTTGTTTAAATTATAATATTTTACATTAAGGGCGTATAACTTTTTAATTATAATATTGTTAATCATAAGCTGTTTATGATGATTTGTCTCAGGATGCCTTTCTAAGTTGTAAATGATAAAATCTGAACCGTCAAAATTTCTTTTGTTTCAATAAACTTGAGCCTTGTTAACTACTAAATTTGTTTTTGTCTTTTTTATTTTTTTTTCTCTTTTCAAACATTGTTACCATTTGGTTCCGCCTTTCTTAAATTTAAGTCCCCTGGTAACATGTTTCTGGTAGCAGAGCGTGGTTGATTCTAGATTCTAGTGTGGTTAAATTAAATTATAGAGATGTTAATTTAAATTCTGGAACCGTAGTTAATTTTCAAAATTTTGCATTGGAACCATCTAAATTTAAATTCAAAATTTTCTTTGTTAAACAAGGCTCATTTTTACGTTTTGCAGCTTTTTCAAATACTGCACAACTGTTGCTGATGAAATTTTTTTTTATTTATTTTAAATATTTAAATCTCTATAAATCTATAGTCTCTTTTTTTTATTATTTATTTATTTTTATAAACACTTACACAAAAACTTCTAAACCAATTTCGATAAATTTTTTTTTAATTATTTTGTCTGCTTAAATATTTTTTTTTATATATATATATTTACATACACTGCACTCTAGTCATTCACTGAATTTGATCCAGACAGCGGGCTCATTCGGGAATTCCAAAAAAAAATTTAAATAAATATTAAAACCCAAAAATATTTAGAAACAAAAAAAAACAAAAAAAATTCAAAATTTCCTTCAAAAATTTTCTCGAGTTTTCTTTCGCTTGTCTGTATTAATTCATACTTACACACACACATATACACAACAACTACACTACATATAATTCTTGAGTCATTCTCTGGCTCTTTCACTTCATTTTTTTTTTTGCATCATCTTAAAAGAAATTTTTTTTTTAAATTACTTGGTTTATTTTTTTTATAATTATCAGCAACAGTTAAAATGGCAGTGGATTTGCTGCGATTAGTAGACTCGTTAAAGAACACTGAGCTTGCTTTTGAATTTTTTGTCATCTTGAAAGAAAATTATTTTTATTTATTTTTTTTTAATTTTATCATCATGAGCAATAGGCAGGATGGCGGTGGACTGGTTGATGCAGATGGTGGCACTTTCTTAATAGATAATTGAAATGTTGAACACTTTTTTAAAAAATATATCATTGTGTACATTTTTTTTTTTTTTTTTTTCTCTTTTCCAAATTATAGGGGCCCAGTTTTTGTATATAGGACGACATGGTTGGCCTGTTTGTCTTAATTAATTTGTTTGGTTGTTAGTTAGCAGGTCAACATGTTTGTTTCCTAATTTAGTTTTTTTTATTAGGGTTGAGAAAACCGGAGTTGGGTTTTCTCACATTGTGGGTCACCTTTTTATACTGTCTTTTTGCCACACTCTTTTTTTTGCTACACTTCTTTCACACCTTTTATAATCACAACATATTTTGATGAAATTTTTTTTTACACAATTTTTTTTGATTAAATTAAATTCCTTTTTTTGGGGCACATGATACACATATAAGACCTTAAGTCAAACACCACATGCCCTGCCTTGTGCAGTAAAACAATCTTGACTTCCCAACGTTTCATACTGCTTCTTTGTTTATTTTTTAAAATGGATTATTTGTTTAGACCCTTCAAAATTCTTTTTTTCTCACGGAAATTGTTAAGAGCCGTGAATAGTTTAAATTTTTCTTCGTATGGGAGAAGAGGAATTTAAAAAAAAATAACGACGCTGAGCATGATCTGACCTAAAAGGCTTCAGGAGTTTTTGTTTTATTTTTATTTATTTTTGATATATATATTTTAATGGTCGGTTCAGAGGATTCTCCTCCCGCTTGCGAGCTTCCTCTGAGTCCGGCCTTTTCCTGAAGTCCTTAGTGCCATGCACTTTCCCTCCCCTGGTCCCCGGAGTGGTCACCTCCTCTTGGTGTCCCGAGGTGCCACTCCACCCCTTTCCCCACGTACCTTAGTGTACAAAGTCAGTTCATGCACAGCAATGTCGACCTTTGCGTCATCCTTCAGCTCTTTCTGTCCTGGGCTTATCCCAATCATAGGTGGGAAGAGCTGAGACGCTATAGAAATTTCAAAATTTAATAAGTAAGTGCCAAAGGAGGCTACACCCTAGAGTGGTGATTATAAAAGCATTATGAAGCGTTGTTTCTATCAGGTGCCCCTGATTTCAAAATTTTGTAGGAGGCCCTTCTGGCCCCTTTCTTCAATCTGTTCTTGGAGGCCCTTCTGGCCCTTGTCCCTTTTTCAAAATTTTGTGGGAGGCCCTTCTGGCCTCTTTTCTGACTCCACCCCAACTCCGTCTTTCGGGGGGGGAGAGCTGTAGCATTCAAATTCAAAAATCACATCTGCAAAATAATTTCATTAACTCGTCTTCCACATATACTACTTCCGTCGCTTGACAGATGCTGCCACCCGGTGAGATTGTCCAAAACTAATCATCGTATGACATCGGAGGGCAAAGTACAACGGCAAGACAGCCTATCTGCTCTAATACCCGCTAGCTAGTCTACCTGTAGTCACTCACAATGCCTGACATTCTTACATAGTTACGTTAGATATAATAAATTTTTTTTTCTTGGTTCTCAAAATTCTCTGCTTCAGTTCTCAACGATGTTAATATACAGTTCATCGTATGACATCGGAGGGCAAAGTACAACGGCAAGACAGCCTATCTGCTCTAATACCCGCTAGCTAGTCTACCTGTAGTCACTCACAATGCCTGACATTCTTACATAGTTACGTTAGATATAATAAATTTTTTTTTTCTTGGTTCTCAAAATTCTCTGCTTCAGTTCTCAACGATGTTAATATACAGTTTGTGCGATTTAGTCTAAAATGTCAAATAAATTTTCGTTTTCACGGCGCAAGCTCACGTGGACTGCGACAGGATTTTCCAGGTACTCAGCCTTACAGATTTTATCATATTTTAAATTTTTGTTAATGCTTTAAAATAATTTATTAATTATCATGTATTCTTTAAAATATGTATTTCATGTTTTATTTAATATTCAATGTTCTTTTGAAACTGAATGATTATAAAAATTTACTTTTTTAAAACATACCTTACAAAACCTTGAAAAGGCACATTTTGAGTTTTGAACAATTATGTGAAATAGGTGCAAACTAATGTTGAACTTTAAATGATCAAAATATCTTATTGAACATGTCAAATATAAAACAATTGGAGAAATCTGTTCTAAATCAGAAAATTTCGTTTTACAGACTTTTGCAGATCTTTGCAAGTCTTATACAAGCTTTGTTTCAAACAAAATTAAATATATATAAATGGATTTATAATCATCTAAGAAGCTTTTAAGTACCATCTTAACGAATTTCTGTTATACAATCAATTTTCTTTAATTTTGACAAATAACCAGATATTTACTTTAATAATGAACATTAATGCTACAACATGTCTGATTTTGTACAGACGCTAAAAAACATGTTTTTTGCTATAGCTAATATGCTGGTAGAAGAAATACAGCTAAAGACCTAAACATGTTTCGTCCTGTTAACAAAACACGTTTTGTTCAACATAGCTTCAGAGTTTCACGTGCACAAAAGTGATGTTACAAAAAAAACTGACTTTATAGAACTTTAATTAAACTCATATTGTATATGTGCCTAAATTTACTTCAACGAATATGTTTTTCTTAAAAACTATTTTTTTTTAGACGTAGACTTGTGTAATTAATTATAAAATATATAAAAAATTATTGGGTGGAGCCTGCATGCAAACTTTCGGTCCTAACAACCTCCAAGAGGTTTTTTTCTAAATTAATATAATTGACGTCAATTAATAAAATTTAATATTCAAAATTTTCATTTCTTTTTTTTAAAGTAAACTTCTCATTTTATAATAAATTCTTTTATCTAAAACATATATATTTATTGGCCAATATAGCATTTAAGAAATTTGTCAAATAAGTAATATTATGTAACTGTTTAAAAAAAACTATCATCTCATAAAGTCAAAAGGGGGGGGGGAAATAAATATCAGTATCTTTTCATCTTTATTATTTTAATTGTACATTAAGGGCGTATAATCTTTTTTTTCTTTTTGGATTAATTATAATCCTGTTAATTGTTAAGCTGTGCTCATTGTCTTTTTGTTAAATTTTGTAACTATAAAATATATAAACTAAAAAGGGGGGATAAATTTTCAGAATCTATTGATTAATTTTTTTGTTTAAATTATAATATTTTACATTAAGGGCGTATAACTTTTTAATTATAATATTGTTAATCATAAGCTGTTTATGATGATTTGTCTCAGGATGCCTTTCTAAGTTGTAAATGATAAAATCTGAACCGTCAAAATTTCTTTTGTTTCAATAAACTTGAGCCTTGTTAACTACTAAATTTGTTTTTGTCTTTTTTATTTTTTTTTTCTCTTTTCAAACATTGTTACCATTTGGTTCCGCCTTTCTTAAATTTAAGTCCCCTGGTAACACAAGTAATAAATATTATTATCTTTTTGTAATAAGAAAAAGAAGAATTAACAATTTTCTGTTAAATTTAAATATCTTTTTCAAGAATTTAAAAACATCAATAAAACTATATTTTCTTTCTAATTTTGTTAATATTTATCATTGACCCTAGTAGGTTTTGAAGTATTAATTTTATTTTTGTTTTACTGTTTGAATTCATAATTTTGTAAATATCTGTATATGTTTAAAATGTTTATTTTTGACAATACCTTCCACAACTATTTCACCAGAATACTGTATGTATTTATATCCATATTCAAGTGTTAGTTCTTTTGTAAATAGTTATGTTTATTATGATATTATATTATTAATTATTACAAAAATTAATTTGTATCGAGAACACAAAGTTGAATTTTTCATCTCACCACGGTATACTGTATTTGCTACAGTATGATATACAGTTTGTTTGAAAATAAAATCTTTACTTTCGACCCACAATGGGAGAAACTAAAGGAAGCAAACCTACTCATCATACATTGTAATCGGAAATCGATAATGACACCATTTTTGTCTGCTCTTGTCAGCTACAGCTTATCTAAGTGTCAAATAGGATATGCTTTACAACAACTTTTTAACGTTCCTTGCACATACACACAAACCAAATATTTACTTGAGTAATTAAATAATATTACTGCACTTCGTACTCTAAAACTAGTCATAAAATTTGTAAAATCTATCATTTTACTACATTTTCATTAACAATCATAATACCGTAAACTGGAATTATTAATTTCAAACGCTTCGTGGTTTTAATGACATCAAAAAGTATAGATGTGAATTTTAACTTCATAAGGAAACTTATCTTTTCTTGTCTTGACTTTTCCCTTCCTATGGTATTCAACCAATAATATGTTATCCTTAGTGTCTTGATCGTCTTTATTCACGGATGGACTTTGGCAAGGAAGTTTGGTATTGATTTTCTTCCTTATTTGTATGCCGTTTGTGGTAAAAAATCCATTTAAGATCAATGGTTTCGTGGATACATTTCATTTTGGTTCCTCTCAGTTCAAAAAATTCGTTAAATAAAATGTCTGTCCATCAACATTAATTTCTGATACAGCTTCTGATTTGATAAATTTGGACAAAACATACATATAGGCTGCTAATTAAGTAAGAATCGCCATATCTCAGAATTGTCTAAAATCTGTCATCAAAAAAATCGTAAATCATTTTTCTAAAATCTACTTTAATGGGGTAACCAAATTTAGTGTTCTATCTGAGGTCTCAAATACATTCTAAAGGTTGTAATCACTCTCTCTCAATGCCGGTTCTAGAGATATCAGTACAAATTATAAAACCTATCATGACATTTTTATAAAAGTTGTCATGTCTCAAAATCGTTTCTAAAGATTTTGATCAAATGTGGGTGATATTGAAGGTTGACTTTCAATTTAGTTTTTAATTCGTGTGTAATGACGTTAATGTAACATTTGTTCACTTTAGTATCAACAACACCAATGTAATACCAACAATAATGTTGTGGTTTTTTATGGTTTCTATTGATCTTTACTTTTTGTCACATAGTAAAAATGTGGACCCATTTTTTATAGATGTATATTTGTCACAGTACTGCAAATTAGCAAGCCCATGCTTTGATAAACAATAAAGTCCTTAAAAACAATGTTCATTTTGAAATTTTAATAAACAGGTAGGAGGGACTCGTTCCAATCAATTTTACAATCAACAAACCACCCACAGACATAATAACAGGGGTATACAAAAAACTGTATTAAGATTCAAAATTTAACAAATTAATGTATACATGAAAGTAATTAGTC
Source organism: Aphrophora alni (assembly GCA_963513935.1). NCBI lineage: Eukaryota > Metazoa > Arthropoda > Insecta > Hemiptera > Aphrophoridae > Aphrophora > Aphrophora alni. The sequence goes on along the minus strand of OY740766.1, from coordinate 119,661,863 downwards.
TATTTAAAAGGCATCATAAATAAAAAGTTATTTGAATACGAAATGTAAGTTTTTTAATGAAAATTGAAAAATTGAATCAAAAAAATAAATAAAAATACCAATAAAGGATGGTGAAAAAATGTGTGTGTGAAGTAAAACTTAAGTGATACGTACAGAAACCCAAATAATTTTGTATGTAATCTCAAATTTATATAAGGAAAATCTTAAAATCAATCAATAAACTAAAATCAAATTAAATCAATGTCAAAAAAATATATAACCAGAAAAACAAATATATATTTCAAATCAAATAAATTTCAATAAAATCAATAGAGATGAGTAATTATAATATTAAGTATAATTTTAAAAACTTTAAACTAATAACTTAAAAGAGGGTCTTAAGATAACTCCCAAGTTATAATGTAATAAAATTAGGTAATGCTGGTGTGTGAAAATAAAATGACTGTTATATATATTGAGAGGGGTTTATTAACATAGGTCAAATATAATGCTTGTATTTATATAACTGTAGACATTAAAGAATTTTATAATATTTTTAAAGAAGCAAATTGGGACATAGTATGCAATGCAGTTTTTTTTATATCGCCGGCGTTCGAAATGTTTTTAGTTGAAATAAATAATATTATTACTGCAGCAAACGTAGTTAGAAATTGAGAAAGTTATAAAAAATGAAAACCTTGAATAAATGAAAAGTTGTTCTAGTTAATTAGACAGAAAAATATAGTATTATATAAACAAATAATGAAACAGCCAATTAACAATTCTTTTAAGTTAGAAAATATTTCCTTTCGGAATAAATTTATAAATAGTCTGAGAAATAAGAAATATTATTAATATAAGCTATTATTTGAAAGTAACGGATATGTACACACAATCCCAACTGGGGGGGGGGGGAAGCAATTATTTAATGATGTCTCGGGTATCAATTTTTGTCGAGAGGATGATTGTAACGGCATAAACCTAATTTTAAATTTGGTAATAATTTTACAGTAAATTTTTGTTAGGCTAGCTAAGGCTTCAGTTAAAACAAAATTTTGACATTATATTAACACTATTCATAAAAATAAAACTAGACATGTTGTAAAACCAATTAATCCTCATAATATATATTTTTTTCTACATTACTTTAAAACGAACACAATATTAACTGCACGGTTAAATTCAGAACATAAGTTGTACACATTTTACTTTAGATATCATAACCTCGCTTTTATTCTTTCTTTATTCGTTTCTTAAAATAATACAAACGTTAAACATTTCTTTAGAAATAACACAGATAAAGACTAAATCTAAAAGATAATATCACTGACACACAATTATATTGCAAACGATTATTAAAAATTGGAATTATGAAATAATAAATTACAACCAAAAAATAAGTGACTTGGCGCATGCTATTTGCAGTTTATAGTTTTGTGGTTTGTGTCTTACCAAAAGACAATGTATGACTCACTCACTGTAGACAAGGAGAGGGGATGGATGTTTATTTATTACGAAACTATATAAAAGTAAAATAAACTGTTATAAAACATTGCAAGACCTTTCTCACTTACACATCAACAATATCAAATATCAACCAAATATAAAATTATTTGCCATCTACGAAACGTACCTCTCACGAACTTTATGTTCTTTTATACCAACTATAAAAAAAATGTAAAAATATTAACAAGCTTTCATACATACCCATAAAAAAAAATAAAAAAATTAAAAAAATTAGGTCAATTAAATTACCCATCACCTTCACCCAAAAACACTAGACCAGAAGTTACCTGCCTATAAGAGAAAATTTGAGTTTTTAGGTATCACTGCAGGCATTCGAAAACGAGCTATTAAAACAAAAAAGTGGAAAACGCTTGGAGATATGACCAATAACAACAAATTTCAAAATCTATCACATTACTACCTTAAGATAGAAATCTTTGCAAGGACGGATAACAGCCAACGTTATTCGAAAAAATAACTTCTTGTGCTCAAAGAACCTGAAGAAGAATATTCACATGGTCATTTTTCTTACCATTTACATTGTATCCCTGTAAGACTAATGCGTATGGAATACTTAGTTATTCCGGTCTCGAACCCTCGTTTCTCTCTACAGCCAACTCGCACCTCAAAGAGTTGGAATATCGTGTCTTCACCTCAAAATAATTTTAGTATTAAAGTGTGAGGTTCTTTCGTAATCAAATTACTACAAAGTCAGCCAATTGATTGTTTATTATGATTTAAGATGGTATGAATTATCTTAAAAGACTCATTAAAACATTAATAACATTTAAAAGTATACTTAAATAGAGGTATTACGTTATAGTCATTGTTGAAATGGAATAATTTGTAAGTAATTTGCTGATTGGTTGTAATTATTGTTACCATCTCGACTTAGCCGATTTCAATGATGGTTAAAAGATAAATTGGGTTTTAAAGAAAATAAATGATATAGGCCTATTTAAATCAAACCCAAACTTACTCTCGTGGGTAAACTCGTTCTAACCGTACAGTATTTGATTGAATAGTGTTTAAATGTCGGCTATGAAGATTCTTTTTCATCTTTTGGAAATTATTTTAAAAGAGTTTTTATCATTTACAAAATTTCCGATTCAGAGTTTTTGATGAAATGGCGACCAAAACTTTTTGTTTTTGTCCATGAAGACTAATTTGACCAAAACCGTTTAAGTCAATTTCGAGAAATTCGGAATTTTATTTTTGGCTACCTTATATAATTTAGGGGGAAAATGAGGGAAAAAACCATTTGAGTTATGGGGGAAAATATGCTCACGTTGATAACTTTTACAAATCGTTGAAGAGCATTTAAATACCTTTTTAAAAAATTAATGGCACAGCAGGATGACAGGGAGATATATTTTCAAAAACTACTGTCATGAGCTGAACATGGATATTTTTATGAAAACTTGACGTCAATTTTTTTATTCGTAACTATAATGCATTTGTCAAAAATTGATTTCTATTTTGTCGTAAATATGACCTTAGTTATACAAACAAATGTGACTTTGTATTTTCCCGAGAAATTCGTGTGCTGCAATTAAAACTTTAAGACCAATATAACTGAGCAAGGAAATTGTAATATCGCAAAAGTAACTCAGCTTGAATTGTTTGAAACCATTCTGAACAGTGATATCAAGTTAAAAGGAAACATGAGATAACAAAACAAGACAGGAGCTTTTGGTAAACTTTGACAAGTTGGACAAGTACTACTGTTGTGGATACCGCTAATTCTATTTCTTACAACAGACATTGTAAACAAACTTATGTTATTCAAAGATGTTTCCAACTATCTCAACGACACTTGAAGACTGTGAAGAGTTCACCTATAGGAGCAAATTTGGTAGCTTTTTTAAGACACTGTTTTAATTTTTTTTATTTTTTTTTAGTCCTCTTTTACTCAAAGTAGTACATAGCCTTTTATTTACAAACCATGAACATTTTCGTTTAACAGAAAAATAGATAAGTAATTTTCAAATTTAGATAACGTATTTCTCCGTAGATAAATTTTTATCGGGTAACGCTTACAATAGTTCAATTTGTGCAGAAGTGAAATCTGCATCCAGTAATTAAAAACTAGTTTTCTAAAATAAAAATAATAATAGAGTTATAACTATATAAGTAGTACACACAAATTCTCACTTACCCATTCCCATAACAAAACAAATGAAACACAAACAAAACAACGAATCAAATCTAATCCTCACCAAAAATATCAGTTCAGTAGTTGTCAATCAACTTATGGAAGGCATCTCTGAACACACTTAGATATTTACACAAGGGCCTGAATTTTTTTCGTGTACGCAAATCGATATAAATTGTATTTGATTGAAATATATATTTTAATGTGACAGTCAAGATTCAGTTTTGTTTGTTGCCAATTATTCCTAAACCCTAATATTTGTTTTACTTGTGATTCAGCACACGAGTTTGTGTAATTAATCTTCTCATTTCACTAAAATTTGAACAAAATCGGAAGAACTGATTTTGACACACTACGTCTTTTATAACAGACCGGTGAGGAATTTTTAATTTTGTACTGATATGTCAAAAACTAGAATTTTGGGAGTGATGGCCAAAATTCTAATACGTTTCGTTTGGTTCCTTGTAAAAATATTTATCAAAATTGTTATAGCCGATTTTGAGAAAAATCATCATTTTCCGTGTTTATGATATGTCACTAACCTCTAATGTTGTGTTATAGAAAAATAAAATATCTCGATATATGGCCCAAATACTCTCACATTCAATATTGTAACATTAAAGCAGAAAAACGGATTAACCAGCAAAAAACTTCGACAAATATTTTCTTTTGTCCATCTCATAACTTTCTCTATACTACTTATATGTGGAAATTTTTTAGGAACATTTCAAAATGGCATCCGTTAAAAACAGTTTTTTTTTTCGACAAATGAATCATATCATAGTCCTGTAGTAATTAAATGTTTTGTAACTTTGTGATCTGCACGTTTGTGTACAAAAATCTAGTCTATATTTAAAATGAGAAACAAAACTATAAAAATTCGCGTCTTATTGTATAGCGAATCAGCTATATGACAAGTATTTCCAAATTTTGTAAATAAAACAGGAAAATAGAATGACCAGGAGGTAAAACAACATATTTGCCTTACTTTACCACAAAACCGGTCAAATTTGCTTAACAATATTATAAAATAATGTCGTATTTCAAACAATTTTTATTTATTTCCTTTATTATGAAACTACAGAATCAAGTTTGATTAAACTAAATAAAATAAATAAGCAATTAATGAAAATAAAGAATTACAAAAGTTTGAATGTCATTAAAAAAATGACGAGTAATCAAGTTTTTGAAATATTGATTTAGATTAAACTACGTTTACCATGGGCTTTATGTTATTAATTTTTAAGAACTTTTCACTATCATAAAATTACCCATAATTATCTGTTAATCACATGTTTTATTTTGACTAAATTTAGTATGACGGAGAATAAGATGCTATCATTTTGGTTGCGACAGAAAATATTTTAATTTGAAATAGTGTAACGAAAGTAACGTTTTATCTATTCCAAATGGAATTGCGTTGCGATTTATTTTTCAAAGAATCCGGTTTCATTTATTTAATTACAAAACCAAGGATGTAAATCAATGGTTGAACAAACGATAATATTACCTTTGCGATTAGATTTGAATTCTATTCATTTTACAGTAAAAACCTTCCTTTTGTTAGTCAGACGGTATCACATTATTACTTCAAAATGCACACCGCAAAATTACGTTGGTTTTTTATTTAATTTCCAGGGTAGACGATAAGCCCTTTTACCTATTCATCAAATAAGCTCGGTGCATTGGCAATGTAGACGGAAATAAATATAATTGAATTGTGAAATATATTAAAGTGAAATATCACTACTTGGAAGAATAAATATGTATATGATATACTGTCGTGCAATTCATAATGTGTAACAAGACATTTTGCATATAGCCACCTCCTTTGTGGAAACTCGGTCACTGGAGACTATGAAACGCCGCTATCGTAAACAGCTGGCTTATAAATGTTTCAATCAGTAACAATTAAACCAAAATAATAATTAGACTGCCAAACAAAGAGATCAACTCTTCAACCAATGAAAATTGCACTAATAATATCAATTCCAATTTTGAAAAGTAGGCCTTAATAGTGACATAACGCTTGTGTATTTGTAAACAAAGATGATTGTTTTGATTAATTTAATGTTTTTTATTGTCATACCAGGTTAATGCTTACAATTTGTTTAGTAGTAATAATTTTATTTATTTATTTTCTTGTGCTATTTTCCAGTATGATAAAAAGTACCATTTATAACTCGTTCAAAAGTGTTTTTCTGCTACGAAAAACATGCATCGAAAAAGAACACTTTGTTTATAAATGAAATATACTATTCCAAACGCCTTCAATGTATAAAGTTTCGCCAAAATACGAATATAAATATTAATAAAATAACAGGAACTATAATAATTTAGTAAATATAAATAAATAAATTTAATTTCTAAACATAATCAGCCTGATATATTATTTATTATTTAGGTAAAATGTAAAAACATAATGATTGTAGATCACCTCTAGTGGGTGTACATTTATTATAAGCAATGGATGTTTGTAAAGAGCTGTAGATTACATTGCCACTTGTGAGTGTTTACCTTCACTGAGGTAAGAGATGAGACAAATATGTAACAATGTTACAGCGCTTACATATTTTTTAAATGAGTGTTTACTAGGTAAGCTAGCTAAGTTATGACGGAATATCATAGCATTACTCTATGTACGGCTTTTCCTAATTGCTGATAGAAAAAATATACATAACTAGTGAACATAAGACTTTAATATTTTATTTTCTATATATTTATTTCCTAAGTACATATTTATGTTTTTAATTAAAGGAAATTATTTATCTTATGTAAGTTTATTATATTATCCCATGGGAATACACCCGTGAATTTAAATGTTTCTTTAGGGAAATTATAATGGAAAAAATTTAAAATTTTCATCATAATAAATCCTTACGTGGCATTTTACAAAAATCTACCATTTTTTGTAATCAAACGAACGTCAATCGTCAATATACTGACTTAGCTCAACACAGAAACAAGGAAATGACTTTACACACTAATAGATTTGCATCCTGCTCAATCTTTTCCTCTCAACCTTTAACATGTTTTAATAAGAAAACAGATTGATAACTAGCCTATATTTTAATTGTTTTGACATATTCTTAAATTAAATATATATAATTGGTTTCCAATTGAAAAAGTTTTATTTAATTTTGGAAAGAGCTCTGTATAAAACCGAACTTGTCCAATCGAGTAGGAATATTTTAATTTGAAGAATATATGATTATGGCAAATAAATAATAAAATTAATTTCAAATAAAATAAGGTTAATAAATCGAAATGACTAAGCAAGCTGTTTTATGGTAGTACCAGTTATTATTTTTATAGCAGTTTTAATCAAAGCTTTTTGCATTATACTAAAGGATCAAATAGTAAATATAATAATGCTGTATATTATTATTATTGATGGCCAACAAGATATCCTAGTGAATGTATACATGCAATACAGATTATATATTCACTGTAACATACAAATACATAATATAATATAAATTTACTGTAAGGAATTAAGTAAATTCTGTTATATCTATGTAAATATTACAAATTAGTTAAATGAATAGACAAATTGGTTAAAGTATAGTTTATTAATTTATTTCATTATTTTTGTTTTCGTAACAATCTGAAAATTTAAAAAGTATAGTTATAATTTTAACAAAAAAAAATCAAAAGTAAAATTAAGTATGTATTTATGTTAGTAAATGCTCAACCGGATGCAATATATATAACTGAAATCTTATTTTAAAAAGTTTTCATCTGAAAATTCAACCTTTGCAAATCCTTGGAGTTCGTTAAACAGAAAACCGTGTAGATCGTTTAAAAAAATCTTTTTTGTAAATAACTTCACTGCTTTCCAATTGTTTCTTCGTTGAATGATGCACTTTTAAATCTGCTACTAATAACATTAAGTAATAAAACAAAGAGAGTTATAGATTACTATTAAATTGTTAACTATATAATTTTAAGATTATATATTAAAATTTTCATATAATTCTATTTGAGTTTCAGAAACGTTATGTGTATATATTAGGATTTAATATTATTTAAATACATTATTCATTCTAAATTACAAATTCGAGAAATTTGAAAGTTTCAAATATTTAAGATGTTTATTTTGTATTTATTATGAGTAGGTTCATTTGGGTAGCTTGGATTTGTTCATAAATATTCATAGCAGGCTGAGATAACCAATAAGCCAAACTAGTTTCCCCAAATATAAAAGTGAATACTAAACAACTAAGGTTCCGAGACTAGTCGCACCACAAGAATAGCAAGCTTCTGTCACATTAAGCCTAATAAAGAAATTACGGCTTAGCAACCAATACTAACCCATGAATTCCTTATCTCATTGATAAAAACTTCTCTTTTTTTATTCATGGTATAACTTCATTCTCAACTTTTGTACTTATATTGAATATTGATAAGTTGTTTTTAGGTTACTATCTAGTGTTTTGTAACCCCGCTGTTGTAAGACTAAATCCCGCTCCTATTTGGAAGAGTAACTGATCGTCTTACTCTTTATATATATAAATGTAATTCATTAATGCAAATAAAGAATTTATGTGAGAATTTCATCCGCTTTTAGAATATAGGAGAATCATAGGAAAGAATATAGTTAACTGTTATACAGATAAAATTGAATTGTAATAAGTTTAAATTTATTTAACAAATACATCGGGGGTTTGGTGGATAGTACACGAAGAGGATTTCTGTATGTTGGTCGAGTACAAACTTCTTAAGGAAACGTTTTAGAAAATGGCTAGAAATTAATTTTTATCTGAATATTTTAAGTGGAACTACTTGCTTATACTCGTTTATTCCATGTAATTACTTTAATTTTGAACAGGATCTGTATTTTTATTAGAGGATTAATTTCAATATTATCTAAAAACCTCTGTGTAATAAATTATAATAATTATTATAATAATCATAAATAATTATTTATGAGGAACGGAAATATAAATACAAAAATCTTTCCGATACATTCACTGACATAGTTTAAAAAAAATCATACATTTCATAGAGATTGTTAGCCGAGTTAGGTCGTAACTGCAACAAAAAATGAAATACAGGAGAGGTAAAAAAGAACCTCGGTTTTCCCAGTCAATAAAACAACGTACTGACATTTACATACAAATATATCAATTACACGAACTGAAGCAATTTCAGAGATAAATATTTAATAGTGACGAGGAGTATCTGTCTCTTACTAAATTAAATACTTCCACAGTAACAAGCAGTTATGGCGTTGCTAAGATAAAATAGACAGCCAAGTTCTTTACTTTCCAGAGATTTAAATAGGGAATATATAAGCAAAAATTCTATTTCTACTATGATATATGTAACCCTTCCGTTCTCTATGTAAATTTATAAAAATAAATATTCAGATTTCATCAAATGGATAGTGGTGATTTGATAATGGTAAAAAATATTAATTTCATATAAAACCAATTCACAAACATTTCTCTTCTAAACTTCTCCGTTAGGTATATTTAAAAAAAAATAAACTTCATTACCACATTTAAAATACGTTTTTAGCTTTAGCAGTTTTATTTTCATTTTCTGTGTATACTTTTAAAGGGCTGTTATAATAATCTACGTTACTAATTGTTATTCATTAGTCTTTAATGAAGTTGAACACCTAATCATGTATTGGTGTTGACGTTACCACTTGCCAACGTTTAAAACCGCAACTAGTTTATACTTTGAGAATAATCGCTGCGCACTTCCTGAAAACGTTTCAGTTTAAATGTAAATACTTCCAGTTAACCAAGTTCCTATATAAATTTCATTCTCAAACACGCTAAGTATTGTTTCATGTTTTTTTTTTTAATTATAGCTATATAGCTTTCGTAACCAGTAAGTTTTTGTCACCTGTTTTGTATTAATGTATCACAAACTATAATATACATATGTTTTTAGAGATATTAAAAAAAACCGTATCTGTCATAAATAAATTACTAAATTTATTGGTGAAGAGATGGAATATAAGTAAAATACATATTTAAACGATCTATTATGTCGATTAAATATCAAAACATGAATTTACTCAAAAGCTACTGTTTATAAAACTAACGTAGTAATAATTTTAAAAGACATAGCCTATAGTTACACAAGTTTATATTTTCAGATTTTAAACTAATACGAAAACAATAGTTGATTTAAATCCGTTTTATAGATGTTGAATTTAAAAAAAAAAAAAAAAAAAAAAAAAAAAAAAAAAAAAAAAAAAAAAAAACACACACACACACACACACACACACACACAACTTAAAATAAGAATGACTATTTTATAACTTATGTCCAAGAATGTTTTCGATAGTACTACGAGAAGTTACGGATTTCAGTTATAAATAAATATTGAGCTTGAATTGTGAAATATTTTTCGATTAAAAATACTAGAACACTAAATCTCACAAAAATTACATTTATTTAATCAATCGCGTTTCAACGACATGAGCTACAATAACAAAGCTAGTAATAGTTCTGTTATTGTAGCTCATGTATCACTGAGGACGGCGACACTGTCGTTAAAACTTGTTTGATTAAATAAACTAATTTTTGCGAGATCTTATAGTCTAGTTTTTGATTATCTAATTTCAGTTTGTTTACAACCTGCATATCAACTCCTATATTTCAATAACTGCATGATATATTTAAATCAAATTTGTTATTAATGAAAATAAGGTGCTATCATTTCCTTAGAGAAGGCTAAAATGTTAATTAGACATAGTGAAAAAAAGTTAGCGTTTCATTTATTTTAACAGAATGTTATTTTAATTTACCATTCAAGGAATCCAGTTTACTCAACTTAAACCAACAATCGATATAAATCAATGAGTTCTTCAGTATAGATCAATATTAACTATGTCTTTCTAGTGGTTGTGAGTTCTGTTTATTTCGCCGAAAAACAAAATGCTTGGTTCGTCGAACAGGACAGAGCGGTTAATAAAATTACTGCTTCAAAGTGCCCGGGACAAAATAGAGTTGTTGTTGCCTTTTTGTTAATTCCCAGGGTAGATGAATCGTTCCTTTTCTGTCTACATCATAATTACTCTTAGCACATTTCCAATGTAGACAGACGTAGTTTAATTGAGTTACAAGTGCTTTGATAGTAAACATGAATTCCGTGTATGATTATAGTGTCACAACTAATTACTTCTATGTAATTCATAAATGTACCAAATATTTTAATACACATTTTATATCCTACACCATATCCATCAGGTAAAATCCGTCACTCTAAATTTTAAAACCACCACAATTACTACCATTTTGAATAATTTAGTGTCAATTTTGTGTATAAAAAATGACGCTTTCACTAGTGATTGTATACTTTCAACGGACTATTGGCAAAATAAATAATACACACAACTTTCCAAAACAAGCGTTTTATTTTAGATTAAACGACTTTTCATTGAGTAATAGTACAGTAATAAATAGATTTAACAAGGAGACTTGACTATACATACACTAGACATACATTGAATCGCTACTTGAGGGGAGCGGGTGAAATACAATATGTGAAATACAATACTTAAAATGTGAAATACAACTTTTAATTATTACATTGTTCTCTTCAGTTTAGCTTTATTTATTTCTATCCTTGTGATTTAAATTGATTGTTTTGTGGTGTTTTAAAGGATTCGGTGAAACTACCCCAGCGTCACAACGAATTTTTTGCTAGTTTTAATTGCTAATAATACGTCACATAATGAAATTCGTATTTTACTATAAAGTTGCTTATTTTTTTTTAAAATTACCTGCGCTAAATATAAAAATCGTTTCAGCGTTGCAGTATAATTTGTCTTCAAAATTCCGTAAAGTAAATTCAATTTAAACAAATAGAATTTTATCAGTGATATTTTATATATTTAAAGTAATATTAAAAAATCAGGACTTTTATAAATTATTGTAAAGCAAACGGTAACTGTGACAGCAACAATGATGTTTAAATGTTTAGATATAAAGTTAATATCGTATAAAGTTGTTTTTTTTTAATTCAATGCGTGGTTTTTAAAACATAGGTCTCGAAATATCATGTTTACTTTGAGGTACAAAGTAACACTTTTATAGTGTTTCTGTATATGTTTTTATTTTGTAAAATTTTATTTACATAGTGTAACTCTGACCTTTTTGGAAGTATATTCGTCTCGAGGTTTATTTTGTGATAGGATATTAACTAGCGATCCCAGAACAGCAAATGTTGATTCATCCAACAACTTTGTATATTTTCCTCTAATCATTGATTACACACAAGTTACAGAACATGAATGTATTATCAAGCTTTATGGGATCAAACCGTGTAACTGTTATAAATATAATTATCAATTTATACTATTGTAAATCTGTAAATATGTAAAATTCATATATATATATATATATATATATATATATATATATATATATATATATATATATTAATCTAAATATCAAAATAGTAGTAAGCGAGCAAGTGTATTTTTCGGTCAGGAAAATTTCCTGTGTTCATATTTTAAAAATCATTTGTCATTTGAAATAATTTGTTTACTACTAATCACATTTAATTAATACATCTAAGTGAGCTCTGTACTACTAATGGGGCTCCCACGTCCAAGCCTTTATAAATTGTAGTACTTTTTCAGTCAAAAAAGGAAAGTAAAATTAATTTCTTTGTATGTATATCGTTCGGCCTAATTGCATTGAACATCATTTATAAATTTCATAACGATTGGCAGTAAGTAACAGACAGAGAGAGACAACATGACTAACGTTAAAGTTAAAACAGGATCTCGCTTTGATATGTCAGTAAAACAATACACTTCATATTTACCTATAAGCATATCACGCAAAGGACAGAAACAATATTAGATATAAATATTCAGTAGTAAATGAGGAAGAGAACACCTATCTGTAACTAAATTAAATACTTCCCCAGTAACTATGCAGTTAATACTGTGCTTCCATCGCTTGGGGAAAATAAGGAGACAGGTTTTCTCCTTTCCGGAGATAAAGAGAGGAATGCAATCCGCAAGAATTCTATTACTTCTGCAATCAGATTTGCATCCCTATTCTACTCGAGGTAATTTTATAACAATGAATATTCATATTTAATCAACTGGCTGGTGGTGATTTGGTAACGGTTAACAGGTTTATTGTTTTGAAAATTAGCAAAAAATCACAAACTTTTTTTAAATGTAATTTTTTCCTTCCATTATTGTATTTCTCTTTGTCTTAGATATAATATACCAGTTGCTTTAATCTACTTTGCTTATCGTTATTGATTAACCTTGTTACTTTGAACACGTGATACTTCTATTACCCTTCTACGTGCAACGTTTCCATTTCACAAGGAATACAACCGTAACTAAATGGAATAATCAAATCCTACTCCATAAATAAAACTTAATTAGAATGATCTTTTATGCTTCTAATCGTTCCCATCCCAACAACAATGAGATCAATTTTACTTAAATATTTCATCAATTTTAATGTTGAACGTTGGAAATTTAAGATTTTGGTTTTGTTAATCTATTATTGTATATTATTAGTATATTTTATTCGAACATTTACGATCATTTGTATATATAAAAATTACACGACGTTTCGAGAGTGTGGATAAAATCTCGTTTTATCTCGTATATATAATAATAAAGGAATCCATGCACTATAAAAATTAGAAGTTCCAAACACAAAGTAGAACCACATTTTGCACTCTCAAAGCGTTCTGTGTTCATACTCAAATGATGGCAGATGTTGTAAATAATAGGAACAACTGATCATATCCAAGAAATTTAAAAACTATTGCTGTAGCCTAGTATGTATCTGTTTTATGATTTTAAAAGTTTTATTCCATTTCTAAGACCGTAGGAGTAGCCATGAGTGTTTTAGATTTTACAGCTCCACCATTTCATTTTTGATCAATAACTCTTGAACTGACATTTTTGATGAGATATTCCCAACACTTTTGCTTGTAAATTGCATGAAAGAGTTGTTAGATTCCTTGTACACCATTTAGTTTTACTTAGCTGAGTTACCCATTATTTATAATTTTTTAGATGTTCAATTGTTCAAAATGTTTTGTCTGTCTATCTGTTAAGTGTCTGTCGTTTGTGAAGTTCTCTAAATCCCAAACAATAGAACCTATTTTAATGAAATTTTGTATATGGGCATATTTTGGAATTGACATAAAACTTTTTTCTAAAACTAAAAATTTTGGAAGAGTTACCGTAAGATGATAATTCCAAATTATCTCTATCTATTTAGTACAAATTTATGTAAAATGTACCTTCCAAGAACCCAGACACAAGCAATCTCCAAAAAAATGGCAGTTCTGAAGTATCCATAAAAAATATATCAAAAATCGTCATCGAGTTGTTATAAAATAACCAATATCTCGAAATAGACTCTGTCGATTTGGTTCAAATTTTAGTAAATTATGATTTTTAATCCAAAGTAATGCACCAATTCATGTACACTTCCCAAATTTTGTGATAATTAAAAATTTGAGGGTACCTCTCAGAAGACAACTAAACACAAAATTAAAGACCTAATCGCCTATAAAGATTTTGTTCAAATTTACCTTTTTAAGGCTTAAGCAAAACGGACAAATCTCCCCGGAAATCCCGCTAAATAAGTTGTTTGTAAAAAAAAGTTTTTTTTTTAATAAATAAAAAATCTACGACTGTAATAAAAATGAAATATCTCAAAATAGGCTATACCGATTTGGTTGAAATATTACAAAAATTTTAAGACTGATTATTAAAAAAACTATGAGTGTTAAAAATAAAATTTAAGGAAATTTTCCTTTTTGGATAAATTTACAAATACACGTTTTAACTGAAAACAACCGAACTGTCATTTTTGAAGACGACTTGTGTTTTTTTCTGTTTTGTAAATAGATTTGTGTGAAAGTAAATGCAATTGTTTGCACCTTTTATTTATAACAACTCAAATCACCATAATTACTATTACAAATTTATAACACATTTCATTCATTAAACTGCAAAATGAACATTGATCAGTTATTTGAAAAATCATGTAAAACATCTATAATATGCAAACAGAAAATTGATAACACTTAAAGATAACGGTTAAATGATGTTTAATATAATATGTTTACCCAATATAAAAGAATAATTTTGTGTTAATACAAAGAGAGAGATTATACAACTGAATCGCAAGAAGATGTATGAGAGAGAGTGTGAGAAAATATTTGTAATATATCAGGAAGAAAGATTATTCCACGCATAAACCGATGCTTTCGTAACTATAAGATGTTTTATTTATTCGGGATAGACCCAAACGTTGTCATAACAGTTATTGTGAGACAAAAGACATCCTTCAGTAAATTCCATGGATAACACCTACCGTTATCCCACCTCATGTTGATCATAAACATTTGTTCTGTCCTAACAAAACCAGGAGAGGCAAATAAACACCAAACAAATTTTATCACACACCAATTTACAATATACTAATTAAGCTCAATAATTTGAGTAAAGGATATCATAACATGAAAAATTATTATCATAAAAATGTGCTATAACGTTAATGGTCACCATCGGTACAAAAATGCCAGTTCCAAAATTATAAGTTAAAAGTGGGAAATTATTCATGGCCACCGTCGTAAAATCTGGACAAGTAATTTTAATAAAAAATTTGGTGGAATTTGAAAATATATAATACAAAACACGGTTCGTGTGTAATTTGGAAAAAAAACTGAAATGAATCCCGGTCATTGTTAAAATTTTATCTAAATTTATTGAGCTGAATTTCAGTTTTTATAACATGATTACAAAACTACTTTTTGTGTTTAGTAAACCTCAAAGCGAAAAATCAGTCAAATATTTCGACATTTCTATCCTTTTATCCAAATATAATTACTTTCCTTTTCTGAATTTCCTCCCATGTATTTCTTATGTGCTAAAAATGTAATTAGATCTATAAAAAAATTCACCCAATCATAAACTTATCTTCATAATTTTTTTTTTAGTAAAACAAACATTCAAATCGACTTTATTGTAACTAGACTTTCGAAGTTAAGTTTGATGAGTTTACATTGCAATAAAACATTTTTTAAACAATAATAAGATGCACAGTAATTTTTTTCTGAAAATACCACATGCAATGAACATATCATTTGTTAAATATTCTTTTACGTTTTATATTTCAATAGGCTGCATACTAATGAACTAAATTATTTTGTTTTAATTAATTCTTTTTATACAATTTAATTAAAGACTCAATGTAAACTTGTACAATTTAATTAACGTCAGTCAGTTGCAAAACGTATAGTCATTTTATTTTACATACCCTATTGATTGTGTGTAGTAAAAGTTAGAAATAAAAAGAGATATTGCATCTAAAATATTTACTGCCACTTTGACAAAGGTTATATTACGTATTTGTAAGAACTTTTTATATGCATATTTTATATAATTCTGACGATGACACACTAAAACCGAAAAAACTAATTAAATAATCTAAAAAAAAATACAGATAAGCGGTAATACAAGTAAGTAAAGTGCAGATGATAAATATCATACTTTTCTGGGTACAAAAATTTTGTAATTTAACCGCACTGTCCCACTAGTTTAATCAAGCAAATTGTTTTACTGTAAAAGGAACAGAGTTCAAAACCAATAAAGAGACAATGCAAATATTGACGTTTGCTCGAGCACTCATTTCTTCACTGATTTTAATTACATAGATTCAAACTGGGGTCTTTGGATAATAAATTAAAAGGCAATTCTCTTTGTTATTAGTATGGAATGCTACCTGCTTATTGACAAATACTAATCTTTATTTGATCTTTTGTAAGTAAAATTATATTTTATTTGTGTCTATATCACACATTGACTAAAATAAAAAAATATATATAAAGATACTTGGAGTTCAAACTGATAGACACTCAAACTTTAGTAGGTTAATTTTATAGATTGATAAAAACTACTTCAAAAGCATTTACGTAGAAACCTTTGAAGCTTGTTTTATTTGTTCAAGCCGAAAATTCAAACTAAATGAATTCTATAGTTGCATCTATAATTGCTTAACTTGATTCAATAGATTCTTTACAATACAGAGTTTTGAAAATAAATTGAATCTGGATCGTTTTAACTCGGATTAGAGCTTTAAAGTGCACAGCGCAAAATCACATCGTTTTGGTGTGTATAGACAATAAGTCCCTTCCCTTATGCATCATACATAACCTTACTGCATTGATAATAAAGGCGAAAATAGAGTTTATTTGAGCGGGAGCTCAGCTACTATGTCAGACTGCTCACTTTTTCTGTGTCAGGGTCTCGGCTAAAAGGCTTCAGATATAACTCTCACTAATTGGAGCGGCACAGTTGTATGAAAACTGTTTTGTAATTTGTAAAGTCTAACAAATTTATAAAAACAGAAATGATATATATTGAGAAATCTCTCTCTCTCTCTCTCTCTCTCTCTCTCTCTCTCTCTCTCTCTCTCTCTCTCTCTCTCTCTCTCTCTCTCTCTCTCTCTCTCTCTCTCTCTCTCTCTCTCTCTCTCTCTCTCTCTCTCTCTCTCTCTCTCTCTCTCTCTCTCTTTCTTTTATATAGAGTGTATACTGTGATATTTCACATATTGTATATCACATTTATACATATAAATTCCAGGTATACGTCATCAAAAGAGTAATAGTGGAGTCTGTCGTCTAAAACGTTAAGGCAGATTTCATCTAATTTGGCATATGGTTATATTTTTATTTTCCCCATAATTTGAAATTTGTTTAATTTGTTTTTGATAATTCAAAATGTGTAAGTAGCTCTTAAAATATATAAATCTCTTATAATGGGCTGTAAAAATGTTGGTCAAATTGTGTTCAATTGTAAAAATACAGATTCGTGAGCCATCGGTAAAACAAATTAAAATCTGACATTGGGCTATTTTTAAAGCCCATAAAATCTTTTTGAAAGTTACAGAAAATATGTGAATATTATTAACCTAAACAAGTCTCGATAATTGCAAGTGATAAAAAAAATTACTGTTAAGGAATTTTTTTTAAACTAAAATAATTTTTAACATCGTGATTTCATGTTATAATATTTAAGCTTAAGACGAGTTTATGACAGAACTTAAGCAAGTGTAGACATTATTGTAATATATAAATATTTTTCATAATAAGCTACAAAACTAAAAAGGAACCCAAGTTTTAATTTTACTTTTTTATTGACTACTACCGAATTAAGCTTTTCGATGACGAATTGATTTGTTGGTTTAGTATTTGGATTAAAATGGGTCCGTGAAAAAGTTTATGCAATATTTTAACACTGTTCATTTATAAATTGTAAAAGAGTTTCTTGGAGTTTATTATCAATAGAATACAGTTATTAAGAAAATATATAGGCCGTTTACATATAAATACACACATATCCACACAGGACAATAACAATTTTGAAGGTAAATATTGAGTAGTAGGGAAGGAAATATCTGACTTCCTAAATTAAATACTTCACAAGTAACAATGCAGTCCCGGAATTGCTCTGAGAAAATATGCAGACAGGATCTCTCTTTTCCAGGGATACAGTTAGGTGATATAAGCCTCAAGAATTCTATTGCATCTACAATGAGATTTACAACCCTTCTCTGCCCGAGGTTTATAAAAATGAAATTTCAGATTTCATTAACTGTCTTGTGGTGATTTGGTTACGGTCTAAACTAATTTATCTGTATAAAGAATTTTCAAAAAATTATTTATATTGGTCTTCATTAGATTTAGTTTCTAGATTAGTCATTTCATTCATCATCGTAATTGATACTTTAAAGGAGAGCATGTGTTAATCTACTGGACTAATCGTTATTTATTAAACGTTAGTAAAGTGAGACACCTGCTACACCACGTTTCAACTTGTCAATGATTGTCTGAGAACTACATGATAATTTGGGAACAATCGTCATTACAAATATAGCTTAGTAATACGGTGAACTTACGAATCCACTCTCTTTATATTATACTTACATGTTAATTCAGCTTGTTTTGAATTTTGGCATTTCAAAAATTGTAATCAAGACTCATTTTCTTGAAACCTATTATTGTAATTTCCGCCTGTATAGTAAACCTTTTAGGGCCCTTAGGTAAAACCAAGGATCTTTATAATTTTACGCACGTGTCTGTCTGTCTGTAAAACACAACCAGTCAACACAGACAAGATAATAAATCCTCTTATATATTTCAATAAGCTTTCCATTAATATTCTTTCTATTTTCCCAAATATAGGAAATATATAGCGGTAACCAAAAGACTTACCTTTGCGTAGTTTAAAGAGGGGAAACTATCAAGTTGAAATTATTAATGTTATTTAAAATTATGAGTGGGGTATCAAATAAAGTTACAAGTTCATCTGATTACGAATATGTATGTTCATTTGACTAAGATATAAATATGATTGTCCTGAGTCATATATAACACTTCGGCCTTATAAAAATAACTGTCTCTAATCTCAACTGACCAGTATGGTTTTAGCACACGCTTAATTAACCATTATATTAATTTTTTTAATGATATTATATTCTTATTTTTTATAAATATTTCAATGACGACTTGTTGAACCCGAAATAACTTTAAAATATAACCTAAAAATATAATGGCTTTTCTGAAAAAATTGTGTGCTGAACTTCATTTAAACTTTATGTGTAAACTATATCATTATAAAACAATTATTAAGAAATATCTTAATTTTCAGATCTGTATTGTAAATTAAAACAAGGTCGATTTGACTAACGTTAATAATTGATTTAAATAAAGTAAAGTTGAAATTTTTTAGCTTTACAACAAAAACAAAAACTGGAGATGAAACGCAAATTACCACGATTTCGGATAACCGCATTTGAAGGATTTTCACTATAAATTAAATAAACGACTTAATGTTTTTCGGTGTGCCCTCCCCATATCTCAATAACCTCTTGACTTACAAAAAGTACTATGAGAGGAAATAATCTATTATTTTGCTCACGAAAGATAAAATTTCGATTAGAAATTTTTGCAAGCAGGTAGCGAAATATCTAATTCAAAATGTATTCCGTTTTAATATATTAGTTAATGAACTATTTGAGTTTATTTATTTGTATAAACTACGTGTTTAACAGAAGAGTGCTTTACCATATATATGCGTCAATATTGACTTTGTCTTTTTATTAATTTGGAATTTTGTTCATTTTACGTTAATAATAAAACTGTTCCTGTTAGACAGGACGGTGCGGATAAATCAGATTAGTTCTTTAAAGTGCACGGTACAAAATAACGTTGGTTTTTTTTACTGCATTCCCAGGATAAATGACAAGTCCCTTTAGCTCTGCATTTTACATAAGCTTAGTGCGTTACTAGTTTAGACGGACAAAGTTTAATTGAATCATGGGAGCTCTGCTACTTTGTTTACGCGCTGCTCATGACTGTATAAAAGCTGCAGAGATAATTATCACTAATTGTTGCGTCAGACATACATAATACACTTTTTCCTAATTAAAATATTTAACTGATTCCTGTAATAAAATTTAATATTTGCGCTTTCTCTCTTCTATGGGGGGAGGGAGGGGGAGATCCACGTCAACCATTAGAATTAATTTGGCGTCATTTTAAATTCAATCATAGAATAAAAGTGAAACGATAGTGGTTTTAGACAATCACTAGTGTCATATTATATTTGGTATATGTTGTGTAGAATAGATTTGGAACATTATTTAGGTTAAAAAATGTTATGTTAATTTCAATTATGATATAATGATATTGGTACATTTACTACCAATCGTACATCTCCATTTTTATCTTACGTAGCTGAATGAACGCGGTAGTGAGCTGCCACGGGATTTAAATGTTAGCCATTAGACTGATAATGTATCGGCTTCATACAAAAGTGTACTTATGTTATTATCTTTCTTGTTTTGATTATATGAATATTATTGATTCCTGATACATTAAAAAAGCAAATATATCTACTTAGGTTATTCTTTGGTCAAGATAAAACTAACAAACCAATCCAGCATATGTTCTACAGCTCTGTTATTATTAGGAATTTTGGGAAAGTGCCGATTAAAAAAGCCTCAAATTTGACAGAAGAATAACTTTCCATTATAAAAATAGAGGGTTAACAAGTAAAAAAATCAAATCCAAATTTTTAATGGAATTTAGCCCTTTTTTTTCAAAATTGATTTCCATGCTTACAAAAATAAAGGGAGTACCTTATTTAAACTTATTTGTACCCCCAACGATTCGGAAGTTAGCTGTTGTAACATTTTAGGTGGGGATCTATTATTTGTAGGTCTATCAAACGTTTAATTTTCTGAAATTTAAGTGGCTGTAATTCCAAAACGGCTAAATATTAAAAAGATACTCAAGAATAAACCATTCTTAAAATATTGTTTTACACTTGATAAAACATAAAATACGGCTGTGTTATAAAAAATTTCAAAATTGGCCGCCATATTGAAAAATGGATTTTTAAACGTCATTGAAAAGAAAAGAAGGGTCCCCATTTAAAATACTTTGTCATATTTATAATTTAAAAGTTAGCTATTGTAACAATTTAGGTGGGACACCCAGTATGAATAGTGATCAAATAACATTAAACGTTCTTTTTTCAGTCGTAGATTTTTTCAGGAATATATAAGTTTAAATTTAATGATATAAGTTTAAATTTAAATTTAATGAATTTAATGAATATTGACATATTCAGAAGGAGGTGAATGTATTATTGTTGAAATTGTGAAGAAAATATTAGGAATACATAAAGGGAAAAAAACATTCCACACTATAAAATGGTACTTTTTTTAACTGTAAGCTGTTTTATTTATTGCAGAGGGACACACAAACCTTAACAAACAATAATATATTCTAAAAAATCTTCGATAAATAACACGCATAACCACATACGATATTCTATCACACCTCTAAATTTTCTGCAAAACTATGATAAGAATTTTATTTCATGATCAATAGAGTAAATTTATACAGTTATATAAATATATATCTTTTATTTAATATAAAATGTTTTAATCTTACTTTGACAAAAAAGACGGAGTTACTGATTAATCTTGCAGTATAATTCAATTGCTCAGTTTATTTTGACCATTATTTTTTTCACATCTTGAACAGTGAAATAATTGTTACTAACATACCGACCAATACAAGAGAACCGAGGGGCGATAAAAAAATCAAAAATTGTGTTTTAAAAAAACATTAATTAAACTTGTATTTTTACACAATAAAAGTAACTTTAAGAAAATATCATGTCTTTTATAAGCTTTCTGTGAAATGTTTTGGGTACTTTTAATTTTTAATTAGGTAACAAACATACAAAATTCCATCTTTTAGAGAACAACTAGCTTCCGAAAGGAGAAATTAGTGAGCAACCCAATGAAAATATCCCATGCTTCTTTGGCTTTACAGAGCATCGTTAACGATGATTTTATCTTAGATAATATGAACGAAAACTTATATTTTTTAAATCCACAATATAGTTTACAAATTTCAAAAGCATTATTAAGAAGCAACAGAATTTAGCTATTCAAATACCACATTTAAAAATTACAAGTTTTCAATTTTGACTTCCCGTTTACTAGCTGGGATATCTCTACTTATAATTGTATTAGTTTTATTTTAATTAATTAATTTTGTATCATTTAAGTATGGATTGGATCAAAACCTAATGTTATTGTATTATTTACGGGGCGTAATAAAATTTAGAGATAATAAAAGTTATTACAACTGAAATGTTTCCTAGGGCTTTATCAAAGGCTATAACCACAGAATATTAGAGCTTCCGATATTTTTATATGTATAATGAAAAACACATTGACCATCCTGCATCAATACTGTAAAAAACTCTTTCGTAAAATTAATATACTTTAAGACCTATAATTAGTTTGGTCAAAAAATGAATGCGTTCTTTATATCAAGTGCGTGAAATGTAAATACCAAAGTTTATCTATTTCCACCTGTCTGTCTGAATATTCTTTACATATCGATAGTTATTCGAAAAACGTTTTACACAATTTGAAATGTTAGCACTTTTTGGAGATATGTCTCAAGATATTAAAATTTCTACTAAATTTGGTAATTACAATATAATTAAAATAAACATAAAATACCCCAAACATAAAACGTTCAATAATGGTTACTATTTTGAAAATATTAGTATATTTCATCACTAGAACCAAAAGTGAAGCTTTTCAATACAAGCTCAAGTCAGTCAAGTGTAACGGCCGAGGGCGGAAAATGAGCGAGGATCGAAAAGCTTCTTTTGGTCCTAGTGATGAACTATATTTTCGTTATACTGCAAATAATATAAGAAAACAATTTCACAAAAACTAAAATGTTATAATCTATTTACAAATCGATGGTAACAACTGATTTATCGGTTACTTAGGATCGAGAGTATCGGTTGTTTTTATCGGATGCTTTACAATGGTTAATTATTTCGTATAAACGAAGTAACAGCTGATGACCTCGACCTCAGCTGATGTTTTTAGGAGCTAAGACTACTTTAACATCTCAATGCATATATTGAAAACAGCTGCTTTGAAGCAGTATGACTAAAAAGGATTTTAACCTCATTGAGTAATATTTAGGGGATCGTAATAATTGTGGTACCAAATGCAAGCAAATAAATAGAATAACGTGCTAGGACTACCTAGAGGCAGGGTCGCATTTCTGCCGAGACTAGTTATCACAGCCGACTCATCGCTGATCTTATAATTAGACTAAAACACATAGTCAGCTGTATCGATGAACTTACAATACAACACATTATACAACTAAAATTAATTTCATTTAGTAAACAATTAATAAGGTGGTTTTGGTGATACACGGGGTCTAGTGGTTATGGGTGGTTAACCCATTTATGGGTATCGGCGAAAAATTAAATAATTTCGGGCAGCGCACATTAAATAACCTATGGGGGTCATATGTCCCATTAAGAATTAACGTAGATGTTCATTTTGGGTGTGTGGTGAATCTCGAAATTAAACTGAAAAAGGCACACCAAAATAAAACCCATGGAGACAATGAGAGATCTGCTAAATTCACTGTTCACGACCGTGCGCATCAAAAGATTACTTACGTCACAACAAAACTTTATTGTATTTGAGAGAGAGAATATTTATTTAAAAAAAATATTTTTATCTAAAGTGAGTTTCAAGAATATAGTTGATAAATATATTTAATTATTTATTAAAATAAGAAATCGTTAAAATCTACTATACAATATTTTAACTAGTATTTTTTAACGTTCTTGCAGTAAAATCAAATGTTAAAAACTAATTAAAAATTAAGTTAAATCTGTATTTTTTAAATCAATTATACTTCCTCAATTACTATTTTTTGTATTATTTATATTTATATACATAAATATATTGTTCTCCGACAAACATGTCAAAAAAAAAATATATACGCCAACCTACACTAGGGATAAAAATACATCTACTAGTGTAGAAAAACTGCCTCCATTTTTTGAACTGATTCATTTATCTTTCTAAATAACAATATCGTTTAAAATAAACCTGTCTATCGAATTCCATCGAATATATTTTCTTTTTTCTGAATTTGTTGAAGAGTTATCGCGGAAAATGGTCATGTAAGTGTACACGACGTTAAAATGAACGATGTGTACACAATTTATTGTCACAGTTATTCTTGGAACAAGTCAGATTTAATCATTATTTTTTAAAAGAAAACTTACCTAATATAAAAATATCTATTTCAATGTACACATTTGGTAACTTCCACCATAAGAAGAAGTTTATGCAAAAAATGTTATTTGAATATAAAACTAAACTGTAGTTTGAAAGTAACAGAATTTTAATTATAAACAGGTTTTTTTTAACATGACTTCAGCACCATTTGTTTATTGTAATATCACTTATTGCCTTAATTGAGTTTATACTACCCTATCTTTTATTCATAACAAAACTCTCCAGCCCTCAGTCAAAGCAAATTAAGTAAGTTGAACATTAAAATTTATGACAGCGGAAACAATTTGCTTTGACACTTGTCAGTTAAATTTATAAAAAGCAATTACAGTTAAATTGCATGCCCTCGTTCTCCTCTGCAGTTGAGACGTATAGAAAGACATTTAAGAGACATATTGCGCTTGATTAGGACTCTATGTTGTTTCAATTTACATCATCTGAATGTTTTAGAACTGTGTTTTATATTGTTTGCATAAATAGTTACATCTATTTATAATATGGGTCAATTACTCAAGAGAATGTTGTTTAAGACAATTATTTCAATTTTTATTTTCCAATTACGTAGTACGTTTCGTATTTAATTACGCAATAATTTCTACGTTTTCTGTGTTTCTTGAATATTCGAAAATTACACATTTTAGGAGAGATTTCACTCTGTTGGTCGTCTATTCATATATTTTAGTAACACATTGTCCCTAATGGATTTGTTTATTGATTACCAATTTACAAGTTGGATGTGGGTTTAATAACATATAGAACTATTACTTTTTTAGACAATAGAAATGAGGAATGAAAAAAAAATATTGCCTCTTAAAAAAAATATTGTCTCAAGAGTGATAGTTTTGATTTATTCAAAATTTTACACTTTATTATTAAGGAGGTGCTTAAAAAATAGATTTATATCAAAATAATTTATGGGGCTTGGACTATAAATACAGGTTGGTCTTCATTTCCTAATTGTAATGAATCTTTACTTAAATTTTATGAATTTAATTAAGTTTTACACACTGTGTCAAATTTAAAATATAGGTTTTTACAAAAATAATTGTTAAGTTATAAATTATAGTAACGCCTAATTATTTTTATTTCTAGTAAATATACACATATTTTCATAAATACCAAAAGTATATTGTACTTTTTTATACACAAGAGATAACAAAACTATTAAAAATGTATGGATTATTTTTAATAATTAATTAGATTACTTATTAATTTAAATTTATTACTTTTATTTATTTTTTTTTTTTCTAAATAATTATTTCTTTGGAAGTAGGTAAGATATTAAATACACATTCCATATACACATTATTTATGTGTAACCTTTTAACACAATATACTTTGAAAGCAAAGCTTTATATTCTACGTTTTCAAAATGGTGGACGTTTAAAATGTTTAATGTAGAATACCTCGAAAAATACTGACATTACAAAATATTTAGAAGAACAAACAAATATTTTCTTTTTTAACGAAAACAAATTGTCTATTTTTATTTTTTTCTGCAGGACAAAGGATAAACGAATTTGCAACAACTACATTAAAAACATAATTCCTTCGTTATTGTCTAGATTGGCTAAAATTATTCTAAACCTAAATAATATAGAAACATGAAAATAATAGTTTATAATAATATTATAGCTCAATGCCCGAAAATGTTAAAGAAAATGAAAATATTTCTGTTAGCACATTCAAAGGGCGACAAGTGTTTTAATAGTAATTTAAATATTTACTTATTATAAAATAAGAGTTAACTAGTCGACAACTTGGTTATCCTTTAATCTACAGAAAATATCATTTAGTTTCGTGTTAAAGAGCATAATCTTTTGTTTCTTGTAAATAAAAAAGTTATTGTTTTTATAGATATTCCATATTTTAATATTTTAAACGTGCAAAATATAGTCTTAGTTATTCTGGTAAAAAGTTACATAAATAGTTCATATACCAAATCTTCGCTCAATAACTTATATACTAAAGATATTTTCTTTATTTGTGAAAACTCAAAATGCCGACCAAGGAAATAAGAACCGTTTTTATTTATAACTGTAGAACCACTCCCGAAACATTGTCGAATATACAAGAGAGTCTGTGAGTGTATTTAATACAAGATGTATGTCTTATTATGGAATTTTTATAACTGCGCACAAACATACTGTATTTGTCTTTTTGTAAATTAGACAAATGGTGATTGAACTTTAGGGAGTGTGTTGAAAATCGGAAAGGCTGTTTGAAATAAGGATTTGAAACAGTGGTTCAAGCCTCTGGATTACAAATAATTAGAGTATTTTAGACGGTGATTATATACAGACAAATATGATATCACCTGAATCGTCGAAGTGAATGAACTGCTTGTATAACTATGTATTGTTTTTACCAGTTGTTCGAAATAGCCACACTCTCTAGGGAATTCTGTAAAGAGGATCAATCATCGGAATGAGTATTCTGCTTGTGTGACAATGAATTGGTTTTACCAGAAATTCAAAGTAGCCACACTCTCCAAGGTATAATTTGAAGAGGATCAATCATCGGAATGAGTGTTCTGCTTGTGGGACAATGAATTGGTTTTGCCAGATATTCGAATTAGCCACAATCTCCAAGGTATCCTGTAAAGAAGATCAATCATCGGAATGATTGTTCTGCTTGTGTTGACAATGAATTGGTTTTACCAGATATTCGAAGTAGCCACACTCTTCAAGGTATCCTGTAAAGAAGATCAATCATCGGAATGATTGTTCTGCTTGTGTTGACAATGAATTGGTTTTACCAAATATTCGAAGTAGCCACACTCTTCAAGGTATCCTGTAAAGAAGATCAATCATCGGAATGATTGTTCTGCTTGTGTGACAATGAATTGGTTTTACCAAATATTCGAAGTAGCCACACTCTTCAAGGTATCCTGTAAAGAAGATCAATCATCGGAATGATTGTTCTGCTTGTGTGACAATGAATTGGTTTTACCAAATATTCGAAGTAGCCACACTCTTCAAGGTATCCTGTAAAGAAGATCAATCATCGGAATGATTGTTCTGCTTGTGTTGACAATGAATTGGTTTTACCAGATATTCGAAGTAGCCACACTCTTCAAGGTATCCTGTAAAGAAGATCAATCATCGGAATGATTGTTCTGCTTGTGTTGACAATGAATTGGTTTTACCAAATATTCGAAGTAGCCACACTCTTCAAGGTATCCTGTAAAGAAGATCAATCATCGGAATGATTGTTCTGCTTGTGTGACAATGAATTGGTTTTACCAAATATTCGAAGTAGCCACACTCTCCAAGGTATCCTGTAAAGAAGATCAATCATCGGAATGATTGTTCTGCTTGTGTGACAATGAATTGGTTTTACCAGATATTCGAAGTAGCCACACTCTTCAAGGTATCCTGTAAAGAAGATCAATCATCGGAATGATTGTTCTGCTTGTGTTGACAATGAATTGGTTTTACCAGATATTCGAAGTAGCCACACTCTTCAAGGTATCCTGTAAAGAAGATCAATCATCGGAATGATTGTTCTGCTTGTGTGACAATGAATTGGTTTTACCAAATATTCGAAGTAGCCACACTCTTCAAGGTATCCTGTAAAGAAGATCAATCATCGGAATGATTGTTCTGCTTGTGTTGACAATGAATTGGTTTTACCAGATATTCGAAGTAGCCACACTCTCCAAGGTATCCTTAAAGAAGATCAATCATCGGAATGATTGTTCTGCTTGTGTTGACAATGAATTGGTTTTACCAAATATTCGAAGTAGCTACACTCTTCAAGGTATCCTGTGAATAGGATAAATCATCGGAATGAGTGTTCTGCTTGTGTGACAATGAATTGGTTTTACCAGACATTCGAAGTAGCCACACTTTCCAAGGAGAACTGTGAAGAGGATCAATCATCGAAATGAGTGTTCTGCTTGTGTGACAATGAATTGGTTTTACCTAATGTTCGAGGTAGCCACACTCTCCAAGTTATCCTGTGAAGAGGATCAATCATCGGAATGAGTATTCTGCTTATGTGGCAATGAGCTGGTTTTACCAGATATTCTAAGTAGCCACACTCTCCAAGGTATCCTGTGAAGATGATCAGATCATTCCACTTCGCAAAGCAAGTATGAAATTTTTATGAAGAAATAATTTATACAATGCGCGGAACAAAATGAAACAATAAAACAAAATACGTAAAGTGATATTTTGTTCAGAAGTAGAAATACTGAATATCGTGTACATCAATTTTAAACGGAGGTGTCATTTTCAACTATTTTTATGCCAAAATTTCGTTATATAAATTATTTGGTAAATTTTTTTAAGACATAAAA
Organism: Aphrophora alni; assembly: GCA_963513935.1. NCBI lineage: Eukaryota > Metazoa > Arthropoda > Insecta > Hemiptera > Aphrophoridae > Aphrophora > Aphrophora alni. The sequence continues at coordinate 119,633,250 of OY740766.1, read as the reverse complement.
TTACAAAATCAGTGTTTGATTTTTTAGGGATTGTTGCAATTTTTGGTTAATTTCATCAACTTTTACACCAAATTTCATAGAGTTGATATTTAGTTTATTTGTCAAAAAATCAGATATGAATAGATTGAGTTCTTACAAATCTTGTCTGTGTATTTTATTTCACAAGATATAAACGAAAATGTAATGTTAAATATTTAACCACTGATATTAGGACAATATTTCTACGTTATAGCTGGCACATTGTAAACTACATATTTCTATTTACTATAATTTTATGTTTATCGTTCACCTGGCATTGTAGGGTTTAAAACAATTACGTTCTAAATTTGAATTTATTTTCGTATAACAGTAATTTATTTTTATTTACAAAAATAAAAATATTATTATCGAAAAAAAGAAAATGTTTCAAAGAGCGTTATGAACATTTTGTTGTTTTGTGTAATGTTTCTTCCTGGTAATATTATGTAAATTTCTTTTTTATATTCTATTAAATTTTACTTTTAAAGTTTAAAAGTAATCTTTTTAATATAATAGCTTCTAGTCAAAAGGCTATAAAATTATATATACAAACTTATAACGTAGTTTGTACTATTTTTATAATTCCTTCATAATCAGAACCTATAACTAAGATTGTAAAAATTGTAGTCAAATTTCTGTTACTTTTACTAGAAATAAATTAAATATTTAAACAATAATTTGTGGAATACACATTTCTATATTAAGATGAAATGCTAAATTGTATTAATATTTTTAAAGTCCTATATCAATGAGATCAAACAGACAACTTAGCTATTAAGTTAACACTGGTTAAATTAGACATGTTTGCCGGTATGACATTTATAAAACAGCTGCTTTGTTTTAATATTCTAAAGGTTAACGAATAACATTTTCCCCTCTTACATAACCTCGCCACTAATAACTACATAGAATCAATCTTATAAAACAGTTTATTCTTAATTATAACCAACATTTTAATTGTATGAGAGCGTAATTAATACTACCCTACGTAACCTTAGGTAACGTCAGAGTCATTCTTGTTAATGGTGAATAAGTCGCTGGTTAGAACGTTGGACACGTAAATCTCTGTTATAAAGATCACTTGTTAATCATGGAGACTCCGAAACATCAAGAGCTGCAATTGAATATATAAACGAAATGATCGTCGAGCCATTTTGCAGAGTCTTTGTGGGTTAAGTTCTATATACGAAGATTCACATACTATAATAAGCTACCTGACCATTCTGTTCCATCAGTGATATTGATTAACTTCCAGACGAAGACAATAATTAATGGTATGGATGGCTGTTGTCTCTGATATTGGTCAATCCTTCCATCGCCTCAAGAATAAAATGGGGTAGAATTACTTATACAAACAATAAGCCGCCATGTTACCCTGTGGATATGTAACTCGAGGACTAATGAGAGGGAAGATCACTATAATAGTCAAAAATTTAAACGTTTTACTACATTTAAAATTTATTCCAGTTGGTTTTAGTGAGATTCTGTGTATTTATTTGGACCAACTAAAACCTTTTAATTTGAGACCCTGAGTTAATCATTATTAAAAGATATTCGTTCATTTATTCTTTCTCTGCCAATCACTCCCGCTCTCTCTTCTTTATGGGCGTATGTGTTAGAGAGAAAGTAATTCTGAGATAGACATCTAATAAAAAGAGTTAATGTACGTAACCATAGTAAGCAAAGTTAATAGAAAGTTTTTTAATAGGTTAAAATTAATTATAATTTTTATTTATCTGCTGGTATTATTTCATTTGTTAAGTATTAAACTCTTGAAAACATTTATGGAACACCCTACGACTTACATTTAAATGCCCATTGCACCGTAATCAAACAAGGTAGGTTAATCTGGAGAAACAATGTTTTGATAGTGTATTGTGTAGCTCCTTAGAGTATTGGCCTAATGTTTGTCTAAGTTCCACCTCTCTATTATGGATGGGTGATTTCAATGTATGTATATTGTTCACATACTACATTGTAATTAAACACTTTTAACACTTCACAACTTTAGTGTTTCTTTAAACGATAAGTCTACTACTATATTTATACTACTATACTATATTTCAGAGTGATATTTTGTTTAAGTGACTGAATGTGATGAAAGTTACAATTTAAGATATCCATTATCGTAAGAATTTGAGCAAAAGTACAATAATGTTTTGTTTTGATGATGTTACATTTTAAATGATATAATTTATTTCTAATCATTGGCTAAAATGTGTACGTACATTAATTTATTTTCCCCCTATCTTCCATCTAAACAGTTTTTTGTGTTTTAAAATAGGAAAGGAATATAAATTCAAGTAATAATGAAAAATATTATATTGAAGGGTTATTTTAATTGTTATTTTGTTGTTTATTGGAGTTCCTTAATATACATTTCAGTAAAAACATAGTTTTACATCAAAATTACATTGTATTGTGATGACATGAATATATTATTTATATTTTTTGGATTAGAGCTTCTGTCTGTTTAGAATATTTAAAATATATTATGAATGTCTGTCGTTGGCCATTTGTCAAACGCAATAACTTATATTTAAACGAGTTAAAATATTGGTACAAGTCATATTTTTTACGGAATCATTTAATAAATATTATTGAACACACAACTATATATTTTTTAAACGTACCGAATGACTTGGTGCAATATATTTGTTACTTGTTTTTGTTATTTTTTCTTTCTTTCATAGTTTTATTTTTATGTCCGTCTAACCTATCGATGAAGTCGTCTCGAAAAATTCAACATCAACAACTGGTCTTGAACCTGTGTATGCTCACTGTATCCAGTTCAAACTATAACGATTAAGATATGCTTCCTATGGTCTGGTTAATATATATTAAAATAATATACGGTACCAAATTGAGAGCTAAATCAATCGAGGAATTCCATTGCTATCTGACACTATTCTACGAACTCAGAAATGATAAGTTTTAGGCAAATAAAAAACTAATTTCCCTTTCCAACCTCCAGTTATCACTTTGGAACAAGGAAATAATTACAATTCATGTTATAACTTAAATGTTACGTATTATTTTATCTCATCCTTGTTGAACGCTACTTACATTGTAAGAAGGAGTGGTTAAAGTTGTGTCAAACAACACTTTTATGAGCATGTATTCCGAACAGAGTAATTGCAAACTCGTATGTAAAGAAATAAATGCTCGATTAAAATGTGCTTTGCTGTTTCTATTATAGCTGACCCTAGATAATCTCATACGTCGACCATGTAGAATTAGAATATTCTTAGGAAAAGTTATAAAAGAAAGAGCGAAGCACATATTAATTGAGTATTTATTTCTTTACATTCGAAATTATATATATATATATATATATATATATATATATATATATTGATAACCTGTCTTATTAAACAAAATTAATATAAACACATTTATAACTTGAAAGTCACGTACTGAACAAATATAATAATAACTTAAAATACACAGATGTTCACACTGTTTTGAACTGGTTATAATATCCAGAATTTTAATACTACTGTACTTCCATTTAAAAACATATTTCTCTTATAATCTAGGAAAATACTAAACCTATAAAGTTTTATTAAAGCTAAGAAACTCGTCTTTATTGAAATATTTATTTAAAAGTAATAAATAATAAATACACACATACTAATATTGAAATATAAAGCAAAATCAAACCAACTCTCCGCTATTATTATTATTATTATTACCAACTTTCATTTAAATAAATTTTTTTCAACAATTTTTTTAATTATACGTACAAAATTGCTACCATTTAACTCTAATAGCGGGAGAAACGGACAAAATTAGCTAAATAACAAATTTGAAATTTTCAGATTATTTAGTGAAAATAACTTGTCCAAACAAATTTTGAAAACGAAGCGTCTAATTGTGTAATAAATCTGAGACTGTTGTACTTTTATAAGAAAAACAATAAACATTTTATTTGTAAAAAAAACAATACAAGACAATGTGGTATTCACAAAATACAAATTCACACAAACGTTCCTGGTACTGAACTAAAACTGCAAAACGCCGCTTAAATAAACAACTATTAAAAACTGTGTTGTTTGTGTTTAGTAAGGAAACCACTAACAATGATATAATGTTTGATTTATGCCTATTGAAATGTAAACAATAAATTACATAAAACAAAGAGAATAAACAGATTTTTTTTTTAAGTATGTTAAAAAATGCTCCCACAGTTCACTATAATGCTGCATCGTGTCTAATCTGCGCTCAAAGCTCAGTGATCATTTATTTGTAAAGATCCATGTTTCTTATATTCACCTCACACATCTTTGCTTTTAACATGCCCCAAAAACTAAAATCAATTGGATTCATATCAGAGGACTTAAGACCCTCATTTCACGTGGCCACGACATTCAATCCTATTTGTAAATATTAAATCCCTCACTGACATAATATATGCACAATGTGGCGGCGCGCCGCACAGTGGTCAAATAATGACGTTTGGAAGCGAAAAATTAATTTCAAACGATATTTTAAAAATAAATATTACTTTTTGTTATGGTGTGAGAAATCGACTAATTAAATTTACTTTAAAAATGTCTTTTATTACATAAGTGAATATATCAACACAAAGATAAATAAATAAACAACAATGGATAAGGCATATTTAATTTTAGTTATAAGATGATTAAAACACTAACTACAGTTAATGAAACAAAAATATGTTTATTAGTGAACTAAGTGAACGCTTAAATTACTTAATTCAGTTGCAGTCATCAAAAATGTCACGTGATTCAGATTCGTTTAGTTCAGAGACGTTTCCGTCAGTTTATCACATCTTTTGGAATGGTATCCCTCTTATTTTCTTCTCTTTTTTTTTACTGCTTATAAGAGGGTCGGAAGACACTAGCAGGAAGTTGACGAGGTCCTCCATTGTCTTTCCTCTGGAATATTTCCTTGTAATTACATTGACGATAGTTTTTGCTATCTTTATATTTGACTTCTTGTGCCTCTTCCGAAAGAAATAGTAATAATTGCAGTTCATTACAGTCCTAATTATCAGAGCCCCATGTACCAGGCTCTTATGGATTGCTTGGGGGCATGTACTACCATGGGTATCCTTTGAGGTAAAGGTGTGCTGTTTCCAAACCGTATTTTTCGAAGCCACATGAGAGCGTCCGTAAAATGACATCAAACCTTTTAATTAAGTAGTCCTCATTTAGGTCTGTTATGTGTGCTGATAATTTAGCTTTCTAGAAAAACCGTATATGAGAATCTGGGCTTTGGGACGTCTACTAACAACCCCATTTCCTTTCTAAAACTTTTCCTTTCAGAACGTTTCCTTTCAGAAACCAGTCACGAGTTCTATGGCATTTGTTCCACCTTACTTGAAGCGGCGCGCTGCCTTGAAGTAACTATTCGGGACTTCCTTTTTGTAGTAAGTCATTTTCACGCATTAATTAACATAGCCAAATATGAACTACCAGTCGAATGACCGTCAACGAAAAATTGACCTAAAATACGTGTACGTCACATTCCATACCATACCATCAATTCAACTGCCCCTGATCTTTGGTAGGAAAAAAACCACGGCAGATTGGTTCTTAACTATATCGCACGTTTTGTGTATTCACGTTCCTAGTTGAGTAAAACAGAGCCTTGTCACTAAATAAGACGTAATTTTGTATAAACTTTTGATTGGTAACCAATTGTTCAGAAAACCTTCCACACATTTACATGCGCCGATCAGGATTATCTCCATCATAGCATCTTATAAGGATGGGATCATTCTTCCTTTAGTATTTTGAAAAATGTAGGCTGAGGTACAAAAGTGTTGACTTTTGTGGGCTTGCAATTATTTTTCCAAGCGCAGTTTCCTTGAATTCATCCCTACTGAAAGATAGCCAGAACAAGGTTTACCAACTGCACTGCCAGTTAACTTAAATTGTCAGACAATCTTTGCCAAAGCACTAAACGTCAATAGATCTATCGGTGTGAAATATATTAAACTGGTCTAGCACTTGCCGACATGGCCCGTCTTCGCAACCATTCAGAAAAATCAAATTAAGAACTGCATTCATTGTAAGTTATATTTACGTAACGCAGAGTAAACTTTAAGTAATCCAAAATGTGTGAATCAAATTTAATTTAATAAAACAATATGCAAAATTATATGCAAAAACTTCAGCTGAGTCCATTGTTGACCGTTTATATCCTCATGTGTCCAGACATCATAAACAACTTATATATTTGAAGAGTATGAAAAAGAATTTACAGTAATAAGTTTGATAAAGAGCTCATTTTAGAAAACATATACAATAATGTTTATGAACTTCCAACAGCTTATAACATTCTTTTATAACTCCCTCATTACTTAAACATAATCTATACTTAACTTATGAACACTACAAAAAAAATAAAAACATTAAACATTTTTTAAAAGATGGTGCGTAGCGTAAGCTAGAAGTGATACTTCGTAAAAGAAGTAGAAGAGGAAAAGCGTTCTCATCAATACACAACGTTTACGACACGTCTTATACACACCTACTACAGCTAGAAATTATAGATATGTCACTTATGACCCCGGCAGTGTCAGTAAGATTTTTCCCATGCTTACCAATTTTTTCTTCTCGATTGCGCCTATAGAAGTTTATTTTGGTACATGGCAGTAACACATTACATATAATACATATGATTTTAACTGAGAAAGTTATTGCTTAGTTTATTTTTGTACAAGGCAGCAACTCATCACACACTTTATTAATCATTTTTAACTGAAAAAGTTATTGCTTAGTTTATTTTGGTACATGGGAGAACACATCACATACATTAATAATTATTATATTTAATAATTGAACTTTTACTTTAATAAAAATAGTAGATTATTTAAATACGCAGCATAACCGTTGTTGTACGTATACTGTTATTATTATTTTCGTGACGATTTTTCCTTTCACTACATCGATTTAACAGCAACAAAAGAATGCCTACTAGGCGTAAGGAAGTATTCATTTCAAAAATATCAATTGTATTTCTTAGTAAGTAAACAAATATTTTAAATAATCAATTGTAGATTAAACAATTCTATTTTAAAATGAAATTCCAAAGTTGATTAGAGTTTTATTTAATAATTCTACTTTTAAATAGGTCAAACAAACAACCTATTCTGTAACTATTTATTATTATCTGTTAAATTAGGTATGACATTTATAAAACGACTGCTTTGTTTTAATGTTCTAAAGGTTAACAAATAATATTTTCTCCTATCATCTAACCTCACCAACCAATCTAACTATATAAATCAATCTTTAAAAACACGTTTATTCTTAATTATAATTATCTGATAGATAGAGCAATTATTATCCCAAATAACCTTAAATTAACGTATTAGCGTTTCACCTTTCTTTTTATAATTTGATCATACTTTCGAGTATCACTGGTAGACATGACTGGTATGGAAAGCATGAAGAATTGGGGACTCCGATATAAGGCCATAATCATGGACTAAGTCGACTCTTGAAGTAACATAGAGCCCAAAATGCATTAAGAGTTCAACTAAATCAAATGGGATGTACATTGTACAAGTCATAATGGCTGCTCGGTTATTCTGCGCAGGATAACGTATATTATGTTGATTACACACTAAGTGTTCCATAACCTTCTCGCAGGCACGTAACAGGCACCTATTTATTAATATTCGGTAGCACATGATTTTTTTAAAGTCAATGGTATTGATTCAGCCCAAGTCGAAGCCAATAACTCAGCATATAAGGCAGAGAATATATCGACCATGGTAGAAACTGTAAAAGAGAACTATCACAAGTATATTGATAACAATAACAATAGTAATAGTATGAGATAAAATCCTAATCGACCCATGAGCATGGAAATTAAAACTTCAGTTTTCATACAACCCAATTCTCTTTTTCACTTTCTCTTTTGTTATTTGACTTCGCCTTAAGAAGATAAACATAGATGATATTGTTTGGACAAAAACCTCGCAAATACTCTATAGCTCCATATCAATCTTCTGAAGCATCGCCATTAAGCTGTGGAGTTGAAGACCTGTAAACCTTGTAAGTAGCAGAAGTGTTGGTAAATATACATTTTTAGTGACGCTAGTTCGTGGAGAAAATGAGCCCACTGATTTAGCTGAAATACGGGATGTCTCCATAATTAATTAAGACAAAACCAAACTGTTTACCCTCTTTATCAAGAGAAGAATTTTATTACTGATCTTTAAAATTTATTTTTGTTCCTAACATAATTGTAAGTTGTATAATCCGTCATGATATTTATTAATGCAAGCGCCTGTCTCGTCCATTCTTTCAACGCGTACTTCAAATTGACTGAAATCAGTAGAGTGGATTTATATTCATAGAAACGATGCATTTATTGTGTTAACCGTATCATCTCGTTTGAATTGTTAATTGATATTTTATATCGACTTTTTGTCGTTCTGCAGCCAATTAAATATATCATAATAAACAATAGTTCAGAATAGATCTGTATACAGAGTAAATAACTACGAATCCGATAGAACTCTAATTATTATAGTAGCCTAATTCAATAGTTTGTTCGGATCAAACAAATTAGTTGTAGAAATACTATAGTATCATTGTTGAATTGTTATAAAATTATTTAAAGTCAAAATCATACATAGTTCAAAATACGATAGTTGATAGAAGAATTGAACTATTTTTCGGATCCAGAGTTAAAATCAATGACCCTTTTATTTTCATGCGCGTAACTATACACCTGTCTGTAACTCGCAACCCGTCTACACAGATAAGACAATAAATTGTCTATATTTCAAACTTTACGATTATATCCTTTGTATAGACATACAAATAGGAAATATATAGAGGTAGCAAAAAATTACCTTGGAACAAAAAAAAAATAAAGGGCAAAAACTATCAAGTTGAAAATGTTTATTTTTGGAAATATTACGTATCGCTATTAAATAAGAATAGAAATTATATTGATTGCTCATATATATGTTTATTTGACGAAGAAATTAACATGTTGACGCTGGCAGCTCGAAAGACTTCGACTTTATAAAAATAATTGTCCCTATATACCTACAGACCCTAAGTCGTGTGTGGTTTTAGCACACGCCAACCCTTTATTATCTTGTAGTATTCGCCGAGATTAGCTGATATGAGAATAGCATAAATTAACTTCTAACTTTAACACAAACAGGACTACACAATTGCTTTTAAATATAAATTAAGTATAAGTATAAATATAATTTAGTATGTTTGTATCAGTATTAGTGCCATATATATATATATATATATATATATGGCACTAATACACTAAACACGTGTTATTGGTATTTCAATATTAATTATAACGTATTTGCTTTGATTCTTTGTGTATTGCATAACACTAGAAAAAACCGTCATTTGAAACAAAAATTGGTGGGACACTTCACTATTCTCAATGAACTTACTTTATCCTAGTATTAAAATCCAATTTCTATTTACACATAAAAGTTTAAAAGTAATAACCACCAAACAAGGAACAAGAAACTGGGCATACACTACGCTTAATTATGTTAAATAACAAGAATGTGTTCGATATGAAATAAATATAATAATTGCTGCGTGTTTGTTATGGGTATGTCTAAGATACAAATTAATATAATATGGGAATTGTAGAGTGGTTTTTAAATATATGGGTTCTAACTAATATATTCGATGTGAAGATCAAAAAACAATGTAAGGAGAATTAAAAGGGGTGATAAAATATAAACAGAAAAATAATTCGTTAGAGTAACAGAGATATTAAATACTGAAAATAAACCTAACTTAAATAAATAAAACAAAACTGACTTGTTGCGCAATGCATTGAAAAACTGACTGGCAGCTTCTGTAGTAAAGATTGTATCCTTATCTGTCCAGATATATTAGTGCTTTTAACGGGTACTTAAAGCCGTTAATAATTACATTTTTTTTTAATTTGCCGATGGTTGAATAATAAGGATAGATGTTACGGGAGAAGGGAATTTTTTGCAACCAAATTAATGTTTTAAAATGCTAAACAGCACAAAACAGTTTATTCAAGAACCAAAGGTTTCTAAAATGTTCCCAATATGGTTACACAAAATTAATAACGCGATTTCTTACCTTCTAAATTTTAGACTTGTCAAGAAGTCTTTGTCAAGAACATCTGGAACCTTTCAAATACTAAAACTGTTACATAAGTATTAAAACAATTTGATAACGTTTGAAAGAAAGACAATGGAAGTACAATAATAGGGGGAGACGTTACGCTAAAACTTCATTTGATATACAACCAACATTTACAATGGGATGGAAAAGGTAATTCAAAATCACCAGATGTAACAATTATGTTTTTTTAAGAAAGATGATATTATATTTAATAATGCTTAAAATGTACCATTTGGCACATAGTGGCTCGCAAATGTGGACTAACTTTACCTTTAAAAAATCGAACTATAAAAATTAGTTAAAATAATAAATTATAACAGTTTTTAATAACTTTATAATAATTTTGTATAGAATCTACGACTTGTCTATAAAGTCCAATTACATTTTAAGCAAATAAGGTGTGTTAATCTACAGAAGCTATGTTTGTAGAGGGTTGGCCGAATGTTTGTTTTAGCTTAGTTCTACACCTACAATAACCGTGATTGGATTGAATATCTGTAAGCTGTACCCACACTACTATATACATTTTATTATCTTATTACATTTGAGTATTAATGTTTCCCTAACACAAAACAATATATAATTTTTTATCTTTACCCGTGGTTCCATCTAGATTTGTAATTGGGCTTTGTGTGCATATTGATAGTTTGTCTTCAACTCCACAACCATAGAATACACAATTATTCATTCGGTTTATCTCAAGATATCGTATTTTGGACTCAATGTTTGAATTAACGTTTTGAGTTAGTTTGATGAATTACAGGCCATTTTAGTAAATTAAGTGAATTAGCGTTTTAAAAATTTGCATTTAAGATTATTTATTTTACCAAATTATAACTGGTAGAGTATAGAGGAGAAAATTATAAAGCCTATTTGATTAGGCCCTCTTTCTAAACAATATTTTTGGTTTTATTATTAGGCACCAGTTGGCAGACATTACTGTTAGAACTCGCATGAGATCATACCACGTGTTCATGGGAGAACCATAGATTGGCTTTGAAGATTAATGCCATCTTCACGACTGGCTTCAAACAAATTACAATACGGCGGCTGTCCAACTACCTACCTGAAATAATTTAATAATTATAAGAAATAACAATTTATTTTAGTTATTGATAGCATCGCTTATAAAACTTCGTTATTCCGTCGCTGAAACGTCAAAATATACAGGAGATTATAGATTTCCCAAGATTAGTTTCACTGCATAATATAATAATTAGTGAAATTCAGAGTTGAAAGAATTTATTCTTTTAAGGAATAAAGTATAGTTATTTGTGTAACTAGTGCGCAAAGTGACACTTTGCTGCACTTGAGAGAAATCTTTACGCACGAGCCGCAGGCGAGTGCGGAAAGTTTCTCGAGTGCAGCAAAGACACTTTGCGCCCGTGTAACACATTATATTTTTCCTACAGTTACTATAAACCATATAAATAACAGGTAATTGTATATAATTGTTCGTCAGCATCAATAATTAAATTATTCTGATATTTTTAGGTTATACATAGCCTGGGCTATTATAAATTGTGTAGGCAATTACCATAGCAACCGTTTGCATAAAATAACAGATATAACAGCTGAGTTCGTCAGCATCAATAAATAAATTATTCTGATATTTTTAGGTTATGCATAGCCTGGACTATTATAAATGTGTAGGCTAATTACCATAGCAACCATTTGGATAATCCTAGCCTGGATTATTAAAACACTCTTATCTATCAAATACTCAAAACAGGATATAGGTTAAGTTATAAGTCCAAAGCGTTGAATGACAACAATGCACCATTTGATCGATTTAGTCACACAGCTGATCGAGTTAGTAGTGTTGCCAACTTGTTTTCAAGAGAAACGTATTACGTGCCTTATACATGCACACTATTTTGTGTTGTTTGGTTGAAATTCTGGAGTGCGAGAAAGTAAAATGAGTGCGGGAAAGTGAAATGAGTGCGGGAAAGTAAGTAAATGCAGGAATCAGCTACTTTGCGTACTATAATCAGTGCAAGAAGACCCGCTTTGTCAGGTAACTGTAGGAAAAAGTTTTTTTCTCGCTCTTTTTAAATGGAACTTAGTTTGCAAGTAGGAGTGGTTAAAGATGCGGCCAACACTTTTATGAGCATGTATTTCCAGCTTGGTAACTGTAAGCACGTACATAAAGTAATAAGTGTTAAGTTAAAATGTGTTTTGCTGTTTCTTTTATAGCATTCCATTGATAATTTTTAAATGCGGCCTTAATAATTCCTTTTCAAATATTAAAATAAACTCAAAGTTTCATTACAATAATAATAAATATAAACATGCAAATTATTTGTTCATGCTATATTATGAATTACTGTAATATCTACAGCTTTTATTTAACCTACTTTAATATTTAAACCTAATATTGGTGTTTATTCATCATATTATCTATACATGATTTAATTATGTTTTCGTCCACTGTGGTGTTTATGTCAGGGCTGAATGATGTGACCTCTGGGACGCGGGAAGCTATATTTAACGTGTGATTAGAAATCTAATTATGTAAACAATTAGTCGTTTTATAGACGATTAGCTGTGCTTATCCAGTCACATGATGTATCAAATGTAAATCCAAACAATAGGATTATGTATACTATGACCCGTGTGAGATAGCGCTTTTATTTGGGTCTTTCTGCCTTCAGACAACTACCCTATTTAATTTGTACAGCTCCAAGGTAAACTGTTAGCGTAGGCTACACACGCAAAATTTTAAGTTTATTCATTGCCATTCAAAAATTGTTGCCATAATAAACATTTAAAATATAATGACTCGCATAGTAATAATATAGTGTTCTTCTAAAAAAATTACATTTTGTTAAAGTGAAAAACTAGGTGTTATTATGGCATTAAAAAGTAGATAAATCAGATCCCTATCCACTGAATACTCTGAAAGAACACAGGACGGAAGAGAACTAGAGTTGGTGAAGAGAGGCCTGATAGAATAGATGAAAGGTAGATGAGAAAGTTAGGATACTTTAGTATTGCACACCTCTTCTCACTATAAGTAAACAACTTAGGAGAAATTTACAAGAAACAAATTTATTTGTCATCTTAAAAACAGACATGGTACCTTAATATTAAGTTAAAATAGTAAAGACATGAGTAAAAAATATTTCGTAGAAATTGACCATTATATCCCAAAAGATCTCTAACTTTCGAATGTTCAACAAAACCAATGCACATGCAATAGGAATAAGTCTATGTATTGTATACGACCGCCTACCATGAACTTATCATTAATCAAAAACAACAATTGATTTTTTAAAGACCTAAATTATTGCGAGGTCTTGGAAATAGTATAAATTTCGAGACATGTAATATTTACTGTGTTGTTTTATAACTAATATTATAGCTGTAACTTGATTATATATTTATTTACCCATTTAAAAACAAATTAATCGTCGTTCATACAGATTTCAAAGAGCAACTTTTTTTTTGTGCTAAATGAATTTTGCCTCTATTCTCTTAATTGTTATATAACTTGATAGCCGAAAACGTGAAAAATTAATCTTTTCAAATTTTTAAATCCGCTGTATAAATGTGTTGGATGGATGATTCAAAAATGTAGTCCCAATTTTTAATATATATTTTACTTTTGTCTTTAGGTATTGTAATATATTCATAAATACCAAACTACAGTTGGAAAATAGATTTGATATGAAATTTTCATTTTTTCATAAGTAGCCCATAAGTAGAATACGTTTTGTAGGAAACTCTATCATAAATCATAAACATTTGTCAAGTTCAAAAACATAAAACAAAGTTTACTTTATATCAGACAGATTTTGTTATGTAAAAGAACTTTAATAGATGTGTCAAAACCTTAATACCTTAATTTTTTCGTAATAACGCTATTACTTTGTCGAACAAAGTCCTATAATTTTCACAAATATCCGCCAATTTTGCTAAAGTCTTTAACAAAATTTGTATAACTCATTTAGTTACTAAATGTATAAAAATAATTTAATATTCAACCAGCCTTGTTTCATATTCGTTACCTTACAGAATAATTAAATAAAGGGAATTATATTGGCAACTCCACAAGCGCTTCAATTAGATTTGTCAGATTGATAAGCTTTGAAATCAGCATTGACAAACACGTATAAATAGAGAAGTACAAAAATAGTAATTTACTTTTAATAAGACTACCATATGAGTTATGGATTAAATAATGTTGTTACATTACGTAAATAATTTTTTTTGTTCTTTGGTTTTCTAACTTGTAATATAGTGCTATTAAAACCCGTCCAATAGAATTTTGTAAATTTACATATTATATATATTTAAAATATATATAATTAGATAGGGCATGGAATGTTTTTATTTCTAGGTATTAAAAACTTCAGTTTTTATTTAAATATATACAAGTCCAACGTTAACTTTAAAATGCGATAATGGGGTCCATTCTTTAAATATTATACTGTAATGAAAAATTGAACTGTAGATTGACAGACAGTAAACAAAATTTTTCCGGAATTGTGTTCTGTGGAATGTTGATTTATTTAAATCTCACAAACATATCTACCAAATGTTGACGCTTCTTCCCTAATTATTTTTCTTCATGTCAAATACGAACATATGTCTAAAGGAAAATATGTGTATTGTGTCTATTAGAATAATAATCTATACAACTAATTATTAACTCATACTTGCTAAAAGTTTTTTTTTTTTTTCATTTAATATAATAAAAAAATACGTAACCTAAATAAGCATAGTAGTTTTTAAAATATGTGTTTAAAAATATATCAAAACAATTTAATTTTAAAATAATAATTTTTGCAAAAGGCATATTATTTTTTTATGTTTGGTTAGTTTTATAATTGAACATTTTAATTTAGACCTATATTTCATTTTTATAGTTCAATATTTTTAAAAGTATTATACTTGCTTCATTTTATTTTTATGAATTTAAAAACAAATCTGATTTATGAATAATTTGAACTTTGTGAGAATGTTTTAACAACACAACGTGGTTTGTTTCATTTGTATTGTAGAGCTTAGATTTAAGTATTAAATGCTTAGTAAGGTTATGTTTTTATTTTGTAATTTTATTTTTTTAATTTTTACAAGTTCTGAAAAAAAAGTATCAAGCATGGTAGTTTGAGATGTAGTTAGAGTAAAAATTAAAATGTACGCGTTTTTGAAAGGTTAACAAACTTATAAATGTGATTTCATCCCTTAGCAATTTAGAATAGGGATGCCATTACGAAGCAATTTGTGTTACAATTTCCGCACATCGGGGATGATTTGTGGACTCTATACTTACATGTTATTACTGAAAACTGTCTTCCCGTTAAGCAACTAGAACAATTTGAAAATAATGTATGAAGTATTGTAGAAGTAGTTAAACCAAAGTGATCAATATTCAATGGTTTATCACAGAATGGACTACTTATAGAGTAGTAGTATTGTTTTTATATTTGATATTTATGCGCTGGTAATTACCTTCATAAAGGAAATGTTTAAAGAGAATATTTTAGGTTGGTTATAACAGACGTAAACACATGGGAACCTATCTTATGTTTAATTCGCTAAGGAATGTGAGCACCAGTCACGCATTTCTATCCTATAGGGATGATTGATGTTTCAAATTAATCCGTGTTACCTGCAGATTTGCCGAAAATTATTCATTTTTTCTTATTTTGTAATTTATTTATCATTTAAATAACATGCTGTTATGGGTAATTAACATGTTTCACAACAAAATAATTTGAAACAGCTGTTACAAATTCCCAAATAAGTTTTATTTTGTTTGAGAATTTATGACAGCAGTTTTAAATATGTTTAGGTTAACTTACTGTAGGGTAACTTACTTTAGGGTTACTTATTACGTTGGGTGTGCGGACTTATTATGTTGGGTTACTTTAGGGTGTGCGGAGTCACGTTGTGTTTTGATTCCTTGCATCTAGCAAAATTAAACAGTTCAAATTCTCAGCTATTTTTATTCTTCTTTTTTGAGAACTTTTAAGAGCTATTTTTAATTATTTGTATGGATTCTTATATAGTGAGGATTCACATTATGTTGTGATTGATTGCTTACATTTAGCAAAACTAAATAGTTTATATGGATGATTGTTATTGGGTGACAATTGCTCCTGATTTTTTTATCTCTCCCAAAACTTAGGAACTTAACTGTACATACTGTATAGCGATTACTTTATTTGTGGTTTATTGCTTACATCTCCCAAAAATTAACAGTTTATTGTTAATTGTGTGGCAATTGCGTGAGAGCTTAGATATTCAACATTAACAAACATAAATAAAAATGACTTCTGGTTGACCTCGTGGAAATCCTGGAACTTAATTATTGGACAGTTAAATTACCTACTGTTCGTAGTAATTATTAAAAACTATTACATTTTTTAACTGGAAGCGACTAGTTTTATATAATATTAGATATCTTTTATATAGTATTGCACCTTTTAAGCACCACTATCTTTCTTTAAAACTAAACCACTCAACGTTGTTTTGGTTTATTCTCTATTCTAAGCCACCAATTGTTTATAATAACTTTGGTTTAAAAATAATATATAACAAACCTATAAACTAAACATAAACTTGTTTGGGATAAATAAATACATTGTCCATGAGTAAAGACGTCATATTTGTGAGATTTCAACCCCACTCCTCCTGTAGTTAGTTCAACCAATGGCAACTAATTGGTAATGACTTGGTTCAATGCCATTGGTTGAACTAATTACAGGAGGAGTGGGGTTGAAATCTCACTTGTACAACTTTTTTATAAAATTTATAGATGTAGTGTTAGTTTAGGCTAATACTCTGAGGATGGTAACTAGTGATGTGTGAGTTCGAATTAAAATACTCGGTGAATCCGAGTATCAAAATCCTTGGAGTATTCCGAGTAATAAAATCCTCGGTTTCGTATTAAAATATTCGGACGAAATCCTCGTAACTAAGAACAGGGAGGAGGTAATGTGCGAGTATGAATTCGAAATAAAATCCTCGGACAACGATATTCGTTAGTGTTGTGTCAATTCCAAACAAAATGCTCGGTGTTTCTACTTTGGTTATATTAGTTTCTAAGCTGATTTTTCACTGCACACTAATTAAACATTAGGATTTTGAGTTAAAATGATTTAGATTAGGTAACAAGTTCAATTTAAAATAATAATATTAATTTATTTCCACATTAACAAAAAGTAAATTAAATTATTATTTAACTGTTATTATTTATATTTAAATAAATATTAATAGGTTAACATCTTTATAAAAAATATAGTAAATAAACGTATTTTAAATAACAACTAAATTATTAATGTTGGTAATAATTGTACTAACGTTTAATTACTGAATTTGTGTCGAGGCAGGATAACATATAATTACGTATTACAAGTGTCAATCGCATATAGTTTTAAAAAATAAATACTTGGTGGATCAGTCTAACAGATAGAACGCAAAAGTGTAGGTTTATCTAAAACGATAAAGTCAGGTTTATCTGATTGGTAAAGCTGAGTTTGAATACGATCCGCAAAATCATTCTGCGCAGATACTCGATTTCGAAATAATAATACGAGTATTGAAATCATTTGAAACCGAGTAATGCGAGTACCCATTTCACCCGAGTATCAACATCGCTAATGGTAACTATGTTACTGAAATGTACATAAGGTAGCATAAACATAACTATACAGTTTTTGTGTTGTTAGTGTTTTTTTGTTGTGGTTTTGGGGTTAATACTTTCCTTTATTGTATATTCACCACAGTGCTCTAGTGATTCTATGATGCAAATATGTTGAAACCTCTTGATATTCTTTTACTAATAAAATACAAAAACATCTGACTGGTGTACATTTTATAAAAATATTTTTTGTATTCTTTTAAATCTAACCAGAGAAAAACTATTCTACTCTCAAAAGTTTGAAAATATAAAGTTAGAAAAATAATAGTACTTATGCATTCAATTTAAGTGTAAATAAAATAAATTATACTTAAATTAATGTATTAAAAATTGATATACAAAATGGTAGAGTGGATACAATAACGATTTTCCTTTTTTCAGCGGAACATCCTCGTACGTAGGAAAATAAGTGCTTTTCAAAAAAATTTAAATAGAAAAAAGTTATTATGAGGTTACCTATAAATATAAATTTTTATAAAATGTTTTACATATTCGTTTTTACCTATACGATTTTGGCCAGATTTAGATCTTGTTTTCCTGAAAATGTCTATATTTTGACAAGTAGAAAAAACTAAGTAGGCCTATAAAACTTTAATTTATTACTTTCTGATATTTATCAATTTTTCAAATTCCCCACCACCTTTTGGACTTTTACCTTGTCTGTTTATTTTAACTATAATGTAGGTCTTGTGTGGTTGATCGTAATTTAACTATACGTTCCACAAAAGTCACAGATTGGAAAAGTTACAAAAACCAGTGCAAGTATAAAGTAATCATTGTTTTATATTTCATATGAATAGTTTGATTATTTATTTCGTTACCATGGCACTCTGCCTTCACATATTACAAAAATCAGCTAGTTTATAATTAATCTAACAACTTATTTATATGATTATTGTGTTGTATCATATAATAAGTCTATATGAAACCGCAGCACGACTTTATTGAAACCAGTGTACATAAGTAGAATACATTTAACTTATGCAAAATAAAAGTGAAATTAGCAGTTAACACAGTAAACTTTACAATTAGCCCCATCTAATACAATTTTCTTTAATGTAGGCTACACCACCTCAGTATCTTTTAACGTAATCATGACACAAACCAAATTACCTTCTTATTAACTTAATGAGAGCTTAACTATTGGGGTTTGTAATTACAAAGATGGGTGAACCAGCAGAGATAAGTTCATAAAGAATATCTTTGTTTCATATCTTATTCAATTTCAAAAACAACCATTTTCTAGTTACTGAACAAATACTTTATCCACAGTACTACTTGACAGTTTGTGGTTTTTTAATGAAATCTAGAAAAAAACTACAAGGCATTTTACGAGTGTAAAATTCTTGTTTATACAATTAAGATTGTGAACTTTTGATAATTCATATTTCATTCAGGATTTCCAAGCAGTAATATGATCGTAGCTATCCTCAAATAGAATTCGTTCTATGTTTTCTCAAATTGATTGACTGATGTTTTGATTTCTCCTAAATAAGGCAACAACCTATTATGTTTGTAACAGCCAAGTACTAAATGTGATACAATTAATATTTTAATGTGATAATTTGTGATATATGTCCCAATATAACTCCTCTAAATGTATTTGATTAAAACAATGTGAAAATTATATCTTGTAAAAGAATAAAACAATTGGCGGCTGTTCAAAACTATTAGGATTAGGATGGTTAAGTTACGTTTTTATTATGTGTCCCTTAACGGTTACCCTAGTATAAATAACAATTCCGATAAAGATTAAAAAAATTTAAAAAATTTAACAGTTAGGAAACCGCTTAAATTTGCAACCATCAAAAACGTCACACAACACTCTAAGATATATAAGCCGTGGTTTGGGAGAAATATATAGGCTTAATATAAGTCAAGCTGAACCGGAGATAGGGAATGAGGTAGGCGAAAGAAGACGAGATCGTCGAACTTTGCCAGAGTGACATCAACGTCGTTAGGTTCTTCAGGAGAAGAGAGTACAGGAAACCAAGGATCACAGTCCGAGTAATATTAAGGTCCAGCAACAGAGGTGGACAAGCTTCATGTGTTTTTTGTTCTTTCATTAACTTCGTATAGATCAGCCTATACGAAGAGAGATTAATTGAACTAACTTTCTTGTCTTTAAATTGCAATCGCTCTGAGTTAAAGAGAGATAGACCATAGTATTATTATAAATTATAGAGCTACTGATATTTAAATATAAATATAGATTCTAAATATAAAATAGTAAAATCGTTGTATTAATTTAAGTAATTAAGCCACTGATGGTTATATATAAATATAGATTATATAAAAATAGTAAAACCATAATATTAATTTTAAGTAATTGAGCCACTGATAAATAAATATAAATATAGATTAAAAATATAAAATAATAAAACCATTGGACTAATTTAAGTAATTGAGTCACTAATAATTAAATATAAATATAATAGAGTAAAAATCATTGTATTAATTTAAGTAAATTAGTTACTGATAATTAATATATATTTATAGATCATAAATTTAAGTAATTGAGCCACTGATAATTAAATATAAATATAAATTTTAAATATAAGACAGTAAAAGAATTGTATTAATTTAAGTAATTGAGCGACTGATGATTAAATATAAATATATATTATAAATATAAAATAGTAGAACTAATGTGATTTATCCAATTATAATTTTGATTTCGACATCGTGAAGAGAGAAACAAATAAATAAAAATGTATTTTGAAGTAAAGTAGTGCGACTTTTAGTTCATCAAAACGTAAAATTATAAAATGAACTAACTAATCTCTTAAAAATCAATTTTAAAAAAAATTGTTAAATATCAAAATATATCCGATAACGGCAATGTTAAGTTTTTGTTTTCTTTTTATTTATACCATATATATCATAATTTGTTGTACATGCTGCTTGGCAAATAAGATTTGGTACGCTTCTTCAAAATCTATTATCCAATTTAATAATACAATAGATTACATTTAAAACATTTACTAAAACTGAAATCAAATAAAAGTAAGTGTGCTAAGTAAATATGTTACAATTCCCTGTATCTATTTTAAAATTATTTTTACTTTGTTGTTCAAGGCAAAAAAACTCTCAGTCATCATCGCCCTAAAAATAAAAAGTCAAGTCCATAAAATAAAGACCCACAACCCTCAAATAGCGTTAGGGTCGAAAAAGAACAAGAGTTGGTCAAGAGAGGAAAGATAAAACAAGAGTATAAAAAAGAACGATAAAAAAGGGATAGGAAAGATTAAACAGACTGAACTAGAAGAACGTAAGAAAAATATGGCTGATTTTAAACTTTTAATCACGCTAAACAGTCAGTAATAGAAACAACTAGCTCTAAATTGATGGTTAACTCGTCATACATAAGTTTAGAGTAAAAAAAACTATTTATTTTAACCAACAATTACCACAATGCGCAAAAAAGGACGGATAATAGCTCACCCCAACTGCGTCAAGAAAAGGTTTTAAAAATCACAGTTCACGTTTCACAACCTATTTTTGTCGACCACTAAGAAACATATCTGCAATAATGTTATAAACTCCCCTAACATCCGGAATAAAACTAATTAATTCCGATGAAACACCATTTTACTAATTAAGACTTTGTACAATTTCAGTATTCTGTCTGTGTCCCATGTTTCTCAATGTGTTTAATCTCTGCCTCGCTTATTAGTTACCGAATTTGATCGTTATCGTTTAGTAGCCGAATAGTAAATGTATACAATAACACTGGAAGGGATCCAAATCTAGCTAAACCACAAAAGCGCTTTCCATAGATCAATTTTATTTGTTAACTAACTGAGAAACCTATATTTAGGTAGAAGACGACGAATGTTTTTTAGGCTCACGGGTAGATTGCACTTAAATTTTATCATGAAAGTTATTACCAATTTTTAAATACCAATATTTAAAAATAAAGGTATTTAAGAATTTAAACTATTGGCATACACACATCACTATTTGTTCCAACGCAGATACTGGAAAAAACAAGTAAATACTAATGTTTCAATTCAAAATTATAATGTCGTTTGATAATTTAATAAAAAGTTAAAATGTCAACTAACTAACTGAAACTTATATGTAGTTAATAAAATATTTTATGTCTACTCTGCATACAAAATAAATATTTATTCAACTCCTAGTAAAATACCAGCCATAGTTAATAGCCTGATTGAATTGGTTCAACTGGGCGTTTTATTTGTCAAATTATTTATACAAGATTTAACTATGTTTTCATCTACCGCAGTATTTACTTTAGAGCAGAAAGTTAAGCCCTCTGGAACGCTGCCAATATGCACCAGTGAATATAATTAATTTAAAGGCTAAACGATATTAAACAAGGGATGGAAAATTGAATAATATTTAAACAATTGGTAAATTATTGATAATTTTAAAGACGATAAGCTCTGCTTTCCCAGACACAATAAGTGTTAAAAAGGGAAAACCACTTAATAAAGCTTAGTAAAACGAGAACCTTCTGGGTTAATACGTTGATATTATATAGTATCTAACTTCAGATTTCTGTTTACTTTCTAATACAGATGATTGATATTCATTTTAAATTATATAACATGTGGTAACACATAATATAAGACAACTTTTACCTCCCTTTATTTAAGTATTCTGATTGAAGGAATGTAATACCACAGACGTGAAGTTACAGGTGAAGTTAAAAATGCACTAACAAAAGAAAACCTGGAGAAATCAAAAACTATTCATCATCATCATCATCATAATAATCATTGTAGAAATATTTGCAGATTTTACGTTTATAGGACACTGTGTTAAAAGATGATATATTTCAGAATATGCCCAGCGATAAAACGTTAAATTTAATAATCTAAACCAATTTTACAGTTTATAGTATAGAATCAGTTAAAGAGTAATTTGTAAGTTACAAGGATGAACCTGAGGAATGTTATGGTTTGTTTGTTTGTTTTGTTTTTTGTTTTTTTTTTTTCAATTTACTCGGGAACAGTATTTATTTTTTATTTATTTATTTTTTTTTTACAAATTTGTTGAATGCAACATCAAAAACTAAAAATTGACTAAATACTAATCGAAATAGGTTCAACCAATTTTAAAATAATTTCCTTTATAAGAAGATACCAATTGGATAAATTACTTTTTTTTTTGTCAAATATCTTTTTGAAAAATTACTTCTGATCATGAAAAATCCCTCCACCCATTATCGAAATAGTTATCCTAATACTTTTTATTTGGGTCGTTAAGGGTCTATATTTAGCAGAAATTGATCCAAATAATTACAGCTAATTTCGAAGTACGAAAAGCAAAAACCGCCTGGAGACAGCTATAATATGCCCACATAGCATATTTGATCACAATAAAAATTATCAGCTATTTGGCACAGCGCTTATCTGTTTATTAGCGGTTTATGAACTGAGTTCAACACATAAACGTGACGGTAAAAGTTTTTATTTTAAGTTTTCTTTTTGATGTTTAAGTTGTAGGTACAGATTCCTTTCATATTACCATTATAAGTTGACAAGGTTTTGCCATTAAATAATTAATGAAGTTATTTTTTTATCCTGAAATATGAACTACAAATAAATTAATTCATAACAAAAGAAGTCTTTGTAAAGTCGCAGGGAAAAAAAAATCAGAGTATATTAGTTTCAGTTTTACAAAATTATGTATAATTATTAATATTTTAATAAATAATTTTTGGTAAAAATAAATAAATAGTAATTACTATATATTTTTTAATTGATAGATTACCTTTAATAAAATTTATCACCATTAATTTCAATAAGATTACAAAAATGACCACATTTAGATTTTACAATGCAAGAGGTTAAGTTTTAGTATCCATAATCGAACACATCTAAAGTCATTTTGTATAATGAACCATATTTTTTAGTGAACCAATAGTTTCTAAAAAAAACTCTTGTTTTGGAATCTTTTTGAATCTGTTAAATCTTTTTAATAAATATTTGTACAAAAAATATCAGAAAATCATTTACATGAAAGTAAAACTGGACAATGTGTAAACATTTTGTTTAACAAACGTTATATTCATAATATATATCAAAAGCTTAGAGAACAGCTAAGCTTCGTCTGTATAGATAAGACATACAAACAGAGTGACAAACATTTTGTATAAATAAACGATTGCCAACAGTGTTTTACCTTTCTAACTTTATAATATCAGCTGCCAAGTTGTGTCAAAGCTATAATATATGTTAACTTTGTTAACTCTATCTATGTGTACCCTTTTCTGAGATACAGGAAGACAGTGGATAACAAAGTGAGGAGGAAAAAACAGATTTCTGAAAAGGTTTTTACGAAGCTAGATAAGAAGCAACGGCAGTAAACATTATGGAAATTGTTCCGTGAAACAAAAATCTAGCCTACCAACATAAGGCCTGAACACATTATCTTGTACAATTACCATATTTAAATATTCCCTGTTTTACACAGTTCCTTTTTATGGTCACAAGTACAGCAAAAATCTGGAACTACATCTTGTAACTAGGTAATCATTAAATAATTTACGTTGTGAGATAAACTAGATAATATTAAAAAATATTATATTAATTGGTAATAATGTTAATTCTATGTTAATTTGAAACATAATTTATAAAACAATATATAAATTTTCATTACTGTTGAGACCGATGGTTCTTGGTGGAATTCCATGTTTAAAGATAATAAAACACAATTATTTATTTTGTATATCCACTTATAATTAGTCTAGCCAACTAATGGTTTCGCCAATGGTTTAGGCGAAACCATTGGTCGGCTAGACTAATTATAAGTGGATATACAAAATAAATAATTGTGTTTTATTATCTTTTTACAATATATAAACCAAATTCAAAATAGATACTCTTACGTACACAATTAACTGCAATATAAATTATTATATACTTTGTGTGTTTGAACTATTTGATCACTCAAGGCTTTTGATATACGAGGCTAAACCTAAAACATTTCACATTGTCACAACTTCACGTTATCAAGTTCTGTTGTGGTGCTAAAATGGTGATTTTCACTCAAATCGTTTTTTTTTTCTTTTATAAAGGCGCTTGTTGAGTTTGAAAAGGGATCGCATAAATATGCACATACTTTTACCATTTCCTGTAAAGGTAATATATATTAAACAGTTTTGACATAAATAAATATTCTAATCCTCCAAATGTCCCTCAATTACATGCTGTGTATTTTTTGCATTTTTATAATTTTAAACGCTAATTACTTAACTAAACCAAATACAAATTTCACTAATATTAATGCTTGAAGATATGAAATAAAAACGTTAAATTATTAAAAATAGAATACACAACCCCCGTTTAAAATGTTGTTGGCCACTAGCGTAAAGGAAAATTACTCTATTGCAACAATGTCAACCAAAAACTGGCCTTTAGAAAATCCCTCTGGCAGTGAATAGGGGACAGAAAAGATATCATGTACTTTAAAGTATTCTGTATTTGTTTTGTACATTGAGCTTTCTTGTGGAGTAGTCAACAATTTGTAATATTTTCTAATGGATGGTTTACTTTTCGAATAAACTTCTGAGGTGTGTCCTTGAATGTTACCATTTTGAATTACATCAAAAACGTTAAATTTTGATTTTTTATATAAAATGATTGACTGTTATTTCTCGAACATCTTTGAACTATAATTAATATTATTTTTCTATCGTAATAAATTGGGATTTGTCATGAATATAACAGCAAAATACATAGTCATTTTTAACTAAAATAATGGAGTACTAGCTATTATCATAACATAATTAAATTAATTTCCTCAATCATTTTCAGAGCATAAAGTAATCACATGTAAGTTGTTTATTAATCAATCAAATCTCTCTCGTCCTTTTTCCAGTTGGTTTTTGCTAAAAGGAAGATGGTTTAGGGAGGTGGTTTTAGAAGGTTTTTAATTATTTTCTATCTAACGAAGTTTTCACGATATGTTACTTAGTTAAAAATAGGTCGGGGTAGACATAATTGGTATAATTAGGCCTACCTGTTTATTGAAATATGTGCAAATTTAATAAATGCCATATTATCTTCAACTAACGCTAAATTAAATCAACAATTTTCCATTTTCATTTTCATATCTGGATAATTTTCATAATGTAAAGAAAGAAAGTATTTTCCCAATTTTATCAACCAATTTTTAATATAACCCTAATTTCAAACGTGAAGACATTTTTCTGTGTATCACATAAAATGTCCACAGAAAAAATTAGATTAGCAGTTAATGCAATATGTAACAATTATACTTAGTTAATAGGATTGTCCCTGACATGAGTTAAACAGCATTACGGCATGTTTTACTAAGATGATATGCCCTTAAGGACGTCATAGACTAATGAACTTCTTATTAACTTACTGAGAGCTTAGCTCTTGGCGTTTGTAATTACAAGATGAGATTACCCACTGAGATAAACTCATTAAGGATATATTTATTTCACACCTAATTCCCTTTCTAACAACCAATCTTCTCGAGTCGCGGAACAAACAAATATCGGTTTCACGGTAGGCCTACTATTTATCATTTACAGTAGAGTATCAATTACCACACAGACTCGTTACCGTTGATTGTGTCTTAACTGCAATGATTTGAAAACCTATCAAACCACTATAATTGCAACTAATTACCTATTATAACAAGCTACTATTTAAATATATAATATTCAGATTGAAGTGGTTCAACTGAGCGTATTATTTGTCATATTATTTATACATGATTTAATTACGATTTTACCTAGCGCAGTGTTTATTTCAGGGCAGAATGTTACGCCCTCTGGGACGATGACAACATACACGTAATTTAATTACTGTGAAGGATAATTGATATTATACATGGGTTGGTAATTCAATTTATATTTTAACAACTAATCAATTGTTGATAGTTTTATAGACGACAAGCTGTGGTTACATCTACATTCAGACATATGAATGTTTAATGTTCTGTGAAAAGCCACACAAATGCGTTTCTCAATCTCTGGACACACTCTCTACAATCTGAACTCAGTTACATTCTATTGAGTATTGTGAAATAGTTATTTATTATTCATTTCAATTTTAATAATATTTACTATTCTAAAGCATAATAATCATTAGCTTATTACACTAATTTTCTCTCTTAGACCACAAACAAGAGTTCTCTCTTATCTCTGGTATGATGAAACACTTAAGAGGCAAATAACGTGAGAACAAAATTACGTAAAGGTTTCAATTGAATTTTCTGAAAACCTCGTGACAATTGGAAGAATCAATAATCATCTAAAAATGTTAATCGGTTCCGAATAATTTTTAGAGTGAAATTCTACATTTTAGAGTTTGTTTAAAATCTGTTTAGAAATGAAGCTATTCGACGAAAAGTGACACTAAAATTATTATTGAATAATTCGTAATAAATAAAAATATAAGAAAGCATCATCTGCTGCGAATGTCAGATGAAATAATTTCAAAACAAGCGATGAGCTATAATCCTACTGGTAGAAATTTCAGGAAGGCTTAAGACAAGAAGGTGAGCCGATACGCCTAATAATAAGACGTCGACGATAAATTCGTCTAGAGCCGTTATTACTCAAGATAGGCTAACGTTTTGAGAAAATCTTAGTGAAGTATTACAAACCAAAGTTTTAATAAAAATCAAAAAATCATACGATTAGGTATTTATTAGGAAATAATGAAATAAACATATCCCGTCGTTAATAAAAAAATTATTTTATTCAATTAAAAAGTAAGCAAACTAAATCAAGTTTTACAGGAACAAAACAAGTGGATTGTCTATAAACTTAGACAATCAAGTTGTTAACCAAAACGCAACATATAGAGATTTTATTTAGGAACACGGCAACGTTTTTGCCCTGTCAAATATTAAACAAGTTGTAATTTAAAAGTAAATAATTATTAGGCTTGAAAAAGCCAATTTAGGTTTAAGAGCATAATGAATACTCTCAATTTAGAAACGTTATGATCTACCAAATATCAATATAGTGCCGCTCGTTTTGACAATAACTTGGGTACTACTTCTATAGGTAAAAGTATAACCAAACATTTTTTATAACAAATTGTCATTAAAAATTACCAACAACAATTGAACGTCAATACGATCACTAACGTTTTTGACAAAATTATTAAACAATTCCACGTTAAACATGTTTTTCAATTGCAAAATAAAAATTGATAGGTCTATTCTATTCAGTTACTATAAACCTATCAATACTTATTTAGAGCGAAATATTGATACCGAGAATTTGAATGTCATTTAGAATTGTCCAATATTTCAAAACTTTGAAACATTGAAAACTTTGATTATCATAATCAAAATATTATAAATAAATTAGTTTCCATTGATTGCAATTTGTTTTATATAAACAGAAAACGACGTATTCCTTGTAATGAGAACACATTTTTATGTTTTTGTTTTTACTTTTTAACCATCTGTTCTTGAT
Organism: Aphrophora alni; assembly: GCA_963513935.1. Lineage (NCBI taxonomy): Eukaryota > Metazoa > Arthropoda > Insecta > Hemiptera > Aphrophoridae > Aphrophora > Aphrophora alni. Next base: position 119,605,013 of record OY740766.1, on the reverse strand, counting down.
ATTCAGGATTGAAATTTAAAAACTCCCAATTTGAACCACTAACGTGAATTAAAATCGCCTTCTGAATTAGTTGTCTAAATATATAATATTTACAACAAAATTCAGACCAGAGAGAAAAAAATTATAATATAATCTTTGGTTTTTTTATGTCTTAAAGTAATGTTACTCATGAGTTGCATGTTATTTACTTGCTATTTTTTTTCAATAGAATAAAACTCGAATACAAGTTCTCACAAAAATTACGTTTACTTAATCAAAAGCGTTTCAACGACAAAGTCCCCATCCTCAGTGATACGTGAGCTACAATAACTAAACTATAAGTAAACATAATTTTTGTGAGAACTTGGGTTCAAGTTTTATTCTATCTAATATTATCTCTCAAGTAAAGTTCAAAATTTATTTATATTGGTATTTTTTACTTACAAAACGTAACGTAATGGGTGCATAGTTTGTCAATCATATTTGAAAAGTTTATTTTGAAATTAATAAGGCAATATGAAAACGTTAGTTTTACTAAATAAATAGGAGAAAAGTAATTACAAAATATGAATTGGTGTCAATAACTTTGAATGAAGCTGAAATACATTAAGAAAAGTCATTTAAGGAATTCTAAAACACGCAGAATATTGCGTAAAAGAAGGAAACGTTGAACAATTTTTGTAAAATTAAATTTTGTAATCTCTTTATTTGTTTATTTTTAATATGAATTTATTTTGTTGTTGTTACGTAAATATTTTCTAATATTGAAATGAATCTTGATTTGGATTAGAATTATAAAACGTATATTTTCTGCCATATTTTGGTATATTTTCAATTTTTATAAATGTTGAGTTTTTGTAATTTGTATTTGTTTTCTATTGACTTTATTTACATCAAATAAATTCAAATTAATTTAAATTATAGAATATTTTCGTTCTAGAGTAATTTTGGGTATCGTTAACAACTACCAAGAAATGTTTATACAGTTATTTGTCGATAACTTATTATTTGGAAAATATTGGTTTCCATCGTTTTATTTGACGTAAATAAGTAACTATTTTCTCTCTTGTAAATGTTTTGTAAAATTAACGGTTTTAAAATATTCGAAATTGATCAATTTTAATGGGCACCATTTTGAAATGAGTCAAGGACAGTGGTTTATAATTTTTCACAAGCTGGATCTGTATAACCCTAAGTACCATGCAAAATTTCAACTAATTTTCTGTTCAAAATATATATATAATTTTGATATATATATATATATATATATTGTAAAATACAGACAACGAGGACTAGATATAAAACCAACCATTTTAGAGCTTATTTCTATGAACATTGTTCTATATTTTTTATATATAGAACAACTACTAAAATTGTTTCCATTTCTTTGTAAGATATGTGTATATTAGAAACATTATAAAAATTTGGCTTTTTTTAAATAATCACAATCAAAAATGTATAGTTTAAATCAAAACCTTAAAATATAACGCCCACCGTTATTTAAAACCTGATTTAAACAGAACATTATACATTTGTGAAAACAAATCATACCGTGATACTATTTATTTTTATTTTTTTAATAACCTTATTTTTTTGATTTATATCTATATTAAATCTCGTAATTGTCATCCATTTTTTAAAAAGTTCTTAAGTATTATTTTTATAAATAATTGAATCTGCAGACAGCCATATTTCATATTAGTTACCCTTCAGAATAATTAAATAAAGGGAGATATATTGGCAGCTGCCCAAGAGTTTCTATTAGATTTACCTACTTGATAAGCTTCGAAATCAACATTGCGACACTTTGAACCATTATTAATTCTCGTACAAATAGTCCTTGGCGTATCAGACTACATTAATAATGACTTACATTATAATGTCCTTAATTACATTATATATATATATATATATATATATATATATATATATATATATATATATATATATATTAAATATTCGATTTAAAAATTAGAAATCTGCTATTACAGTAAATTTAAAATAAATACACAGTGTGTGTATATATATATATATATATATATATATATATATATATATAAGAAAATGGCGTAGATAGGTGAATTATATATACTTTCTTTCAAGATAACCATTTTAGATTCTTGTTACCTTGATTTTTTTATTATTTACAAATAAAAAATTAAGATGTAATATCTCATTTCATTCGTCAATTGTAATTCTTTAAAAAATTACCAGAATTCCCAAAAAGAGTTTCTGAAAATGTTATAGGAAAATTTGTATTTATTTGGACCATTTGAATAAATCTAAAAAAAAAAAATACTAAATTCAATGATCGTATTATATCTGTTATAACGTATAAGTGTTGTTAAAAATACTCACATATTGTATGCATAACAATCTTTAAAATTAGTTGAGTGATTCTCACTTGATGAAAATTGTTTAATTTTGTATTGAAGACAGAATAGTTATACTTTAAAATAGTTATACCTATATTCCTATATGACATTGTTTTTCTAAAAAAATATGAATGTGTTATAAAAATATCTATTTTTGTGCACAACAATATCTGTTCATAACAAGAAAATGTTTTTTTATTCTTTTGCTTGTTTTCATTTGTTAAAAATAAACAGTTTTATATATTGGAGTTCTATTTTATTATCTTTTTGTCATGAAATAATAGAAGCCGCTATTGTTTCATAATGTATAAATTGAAAATTGAAATTTATTTATTTTGGTTTCTTTAAATTGTATTTTTCTTGCAATTATATGATATATTTTTAACTCGTGTGGTATGAATAGTTTATATTTATTTTTTGTGTAAGTTTAAAATTTTATATTGTTTAATAAAGAACTAACGTAAGGTTTATCACTGTATTTTGAAACATGAAACAATTTTTATTTTAAAATAAATCCTAAAATGATACTTTAAATTTAATTTGAACTAGGCATTGATTTATACATTTTACAATTAAAAGATAATATTTAAAATAAATAACCTATAATTTAAATAAACTATTGTTAATTCTCAAAAATTATTAAAGGTAGCTATAATACTTAACTTACCATATATTAAATTTATAGATGTTAAAATATGTCTTTCAAGTTTAATGGCATCTAAGAAAATACGTGGAGATAAAATTTCATTTCTTAGCAATTTAATATGGACGAAAGCAATATGTGTTACAATTTCCGCACTTCAAGTCAGTCATCCGTAATTTGTGTTCCTGTTATTTACTAGAAATGGTTTTCCAGTTACTTTACCAAGTACTGCAATAATAAGCTATAAGGTGATGTGGGAATACTTAACCACTCTAAGTGCATAATGTACATTCGTTTATCGTTCTAAACATACGTGTGTATATACTTGAAGAAATTTGAAATGGCTCCTTTTAAAATGTCTATGTTTATTACTTGTTTAACATTGATGTAATTTGTATTCATAACTAGATAGAGAAAAACATTTTAAGAATTGAGGTGTTATACGTTGTAAAATCTGGAGCCATTTTTATAATTTTCCATACATTTCATCTGTGTTTACAAATTTAAATCATATTGGGTTAAAACTACAATTTTTATGCTGTTTTGGTATTTTCTGTAAATTATAAAATATTTAATATTTAAACTATCATAAAAATGGTCAAATATGTTGTAAAAACAATTGTCCCCTTGAACTGAAATTTCAATTAAAAAATATTCACACTACACAATTTTCAAGTAAAATGATGTCCATCCATTCAGCAGTTTAGGATATTTAAAATATTTTGTATATACCACACTAACGGCTTTAAAGTAATTGTATACAAAATTAAAATAAAGTGTGAAAAGAATGTATTAAAAGTGAGTAAGAACTAACTGATCTTATGGTAGATACTACAAATTGCCATTAATAATATTAACGACAGGCCTTCAAGTTATACAGATGAATATTGTATAAATAAAAGATATTAATTTGAATATATAAAGACAAAGTTATACAATCCAGATTGGAAAATAAGACGTAAAAACTCGTAGTAACTTTCACAAATCTGAAGGAGTTCTTTATGGTCATATTAATTTATTTTAATAACAATTAACATTGCTTAGTAGCGATTTTTCAAATACGAGATAATTAACAATTCCCTTAAAAGCAGCTACTGTCACTCAGCTACTGTTATTTGATGGCACTCAGAACGCCAATTATAACATTCGTCTATAATTGTGTATGTTTAAATAAAATACTTTTCAAGGCTGCGCCCATTGTTTGTGTATCAATTTATGACTAAGACCTACACAAATAACAATTTCGTGACGAAAACTTTGATTCTTATTTCACTATGAGGATGGGTAAGTGAGATAGTTGAGCAATGTTTCTGCACCGTTTATTAACATTTTTCTTTCTCCATCTAAAAAGACGGATGGAAATAAATATAAATATTATTTGAAGTAAAGTTGTGTAATATTTACTTTACAGTTTATTTATTTAATAACTGTATACAACAGGCATAATCCAATTGGAAAAGAGTTAGAGACTTTAAGTTCATACTGTCTATCTCTCGATTGTAATTCCTTTTACTCTTTAAATATTGAATTGGTTCCATGCAGAAGTAACATTTGTACTAATTTAAAAACCCCCACTTTGAATAACGCAATAAGAATAAAAAACTGTTTTAAATAGAGCGTTGTTTCTTTTGAATTTTATACTATTTCTTTATGGGCATTCAATTTCAAAGATCTAGTACCTGTAGCTTTTAAACCCATCTTCAGACTGAAACAACAAATACAATATCCAAGGTGGTGAAATACGAAGACGAATTATGAATAAATGTACTCTACTCTCTATTAACTTTGCTGATTATAAGAAGAGTTAATGTCGTATCAAGTTTAGATTAACTCCTTCTAATTGCTGTAAACTTACCCTCCGTTACCTTTGGTAAGGGGGTAATTTAATCATAGGTGGGTACTCACCTGAAACAAATAAATCCCGAGCTAGAAGAGTGCCATATTACGTCATTTAAAATGAGAAAAATATAATATTTCAAAAACTGTAAACTTAGAAGACAGATGTTGTAGATAACCTTTGATGATCTTAAAAGTGGTATAAAATAACATTAATAATTTATTGTTTAGTCTTTTGTACATTCATATTCTAAATTGTTAGTAACAAATTCTAGAAAAGATTGTATCATTTTTATCTGGTTAAATTTAACCACTACTATTAATCTAGTTTTTTTTTATTATATAGTTTATTTCTAAAACAAGTATTTTGAGATCAAGTATCTCCTAAACATTTAAACTTTTTTTTAAAATTAAATGTAATATTGTTTCATAATATTAAATGTAATTATGTGAGATTATTTTTATAGAACGAAATAATCATAGATTTGTAATTTTCTGCAAGCCTAACCTTTTGGTTGTAGCTACTTTACCTGTTTTGATTTTTATTGATTGTAGAATTATAAAATTATAATCCGATTCTCAATCGATTCCACACACATGCTACTATAAAATAAAAAAAGGAAACACAAAACAAATATTCCCGGCGATTCTCTTCGATACATTTTATTTTATTAAGTATAATGTGTTGCCTTGGACTGTTTAATATATAATATAGTTAATTACCTTAGAGGTTGTACTCAGTCCGTAATGTAGTTATAGCTACAGCGCTGTTTCGCCGAACACTGTCGGCTTCGTCAGGCTTGCACTAATACATACACACGTAACACAATACAACACTAACACATATAAAATCAGGGTATAAGTCTTCGTACATAAATAATAAAACTGTTTGTGGCCACATTATAAGGTCTTATTTGTCCAACTGCAGGTATGGTACTAGATGTAGACAGCAGTTATCAGTATAATACTGACAATTAGGTTTAAGTTGAAATGAAGCGTATAATTGTTTGAGGTGTATATTTGATTTTGGCTATTATGTCATATATAGGGTTGGAAGAAAAGTTCAGCTTGTCGTTTAACATGTTTAAAAATGGTTTTCTATACGAATATGAATGTATTACAAACACTTTCACTTTTTTGCATAAAAATAAACTGTTTTATTATTTTTTAAAAAAGCAAATTTTTATTTTTATGTTAAACAAACTTTTTTGTTGTTCTATGTTATTATCTTTTTGTTCTAAAATAACGAAAGTCGTTGAATTTTGAAAGTGGAGAGGATTGGTGTATATATTGTAATGTACTTGTTTATATATTTTATCTTCTGTAACTATTATTTTTATCTAAATTTAACTAATGTTAGTCTCTATACTTTATATTTTTGTTGTAGGTAAAATTTTATATTTTATGAGTAAATTTATAAGTTAATCCCGTTTAGTTACTAACATTATAGTTAATTTTTTGAAACATGAAACAAATATTAGTTGAAAATCATCAGAATATGATAGTTAAAGTATAAATTTATCTAAAAATTAATTCATTACTTTTACAATCTAAAATAAAAAATCTACAATTTAAATTAAATAAACTATTCTTAACATCCAGAAATTATAAAACAACCAATGGTACAGAACTGACCATATATTAAATTGATAGGTCTTATTTATTAAATTGTTTATCAAGTTTAAACGTTAACGCTTCAAATTCCTTCTTTTAAAGTGCGAGGAGATGAAATTTCATCTCTCAGCAATTTGGAATGGACGAAAGCAATTTGTGTTACAATTTCCGCACTTTAAGCCAGTGATCACTGATTTGTGAGCGCTATGTGTTCATGTTACTACTAGGAATGGTCTTCCCATTACTTCACTAGAGTACTTTGAAAAGGGATAATAAAATTGAGTGCTGTGGAAGTAGTTAAACCACGCTAAGTGTATAATGTACATTCGTTTATCGTTCTAAGCATACGAGTGTATGTACACTTAATGTCATAGATGGATATTATAACATTTCTATGTTTAGTATTTGTTTAACATTAATGTATATTTATCCATAACTAGACACAAATAACATATTTTACGAAGTGAGGAGATATATATTATAAAATTGCATTTTTATAGTTTTCCTTATATTTCATCTGAATTTACAGTTTTTATTCGTATTGTCATAAAATTACATATCTTAATGATGTTTTGGTGTTATCTGTAAACTATAAAATATTAAATGTTTAGAGTTTATATGAATTTTGAAATATGTCAAAAACTACGTATTGACAAAACAATTTACACAAATTTATATTATATTTATTTTTTTCATACCATCTTTTCATATTATTTCAAATCAAATCGGTTTGCTGTTGGCATATTAAACAGACATCTGTATGTCTATTACAATGCTGTGCTGTGGTAATCTGTTGTGCACTGCCATAATCGTACTACTCATTAAGGAAACATAAACCTTGGGGAGACACTCTAGCGTTCGCAACCATTTCTCACTCAGTCGACTTTTTCTTTTACTGTAACGCCTAAGTTAAAAAAAAAATTGAATCATATTTTTTCATAAAATTTATAAACCAAAACTGTTAGTGAAACCCTTCACTTTGCTACTTTTACTTAGGGACAATTATTTACTATTACTTACTCCATTGTCCATTCGTCTGGATTCTGTTATTCCACCTCCTCAACTCCAGTCAAGCCTTCATCTGTATCATCTGAACACTTTTAGAATCTGATTCACTGTCCCTGTTGATAAGTGATTCTATATTGTCTATGGTCAGTTCTTGAGCTAGGTGCTCATTTTCAAAATTTTTAATATGTCCGTGTTTCTTTACCCAATCCTCAAACCCATGCTTAACACATTTTCCTAGCATAACATTTCAGCTTGAGAAATAGTGCAAGAAACGTTTTTAATGGCCAAGTCTCCTTTAATATCAACCCAAACTAGCTCAGTATGATTGAAGTCAGAATGATAAGTCGTAGGTCTCAGAACCTCTCATCTTTTATTTTTCACTATTTCGTGAATTAAGTACCGATGAAATCTAGGTTTGTACATTTTTATTAGTTTGTACAGTTCTGGAGCGTACATACTGTCAATGGCCCAAGAAAATGGGGAACGTAAGGCCTTCCCTTAACTTTAACTATCCATTTTATTTTATTCGGCAAATAAGCTCCATTAACTAGTTAATAATTATTATTTTTATTGAACATTGCAAAAAAATATTGCCCTAAATATCTACATACATCAATGTTATACTATTGGTCCAAATTTACATTGTGATATAAATCGTAATCGTTTAGTTAATTTACTAAACTCACAAAATGTTCCTTTATGTTCTATTTTATAAAACACTTTTTTACATTTTGCAAACCTAAGTTGATCAAATAAAGAAACATAATAAAAGCTGGGTTTCTTTTTCCTTTTTTTTTCATCTCTTGGAATATTAAGATCGTCAGCGATTTCATTTTAAGTGACCATTGCAGAAACTAGGCCATTATTTCTGTACTCAGTCAATCATGATAAAAGTTTATCAAAGTGATTAATGGCCGACCCTAGGTCCATGTCACCATTTAGTCACATCTTGCTAATGATCTGAGTTCCCTTCTACCAACAAATCGTACCAAATTAATAATGTTTACAATTAAGTATTTCATTCTTTAAGGAATTCCACCCGCTAGCAGTAGTGGGATAATTAGTTGCATTTTAAAGTTCATCTAAATATGCTGCAACTTCTTTTAGTTGTCCACTTTCCAGTTTACATTCCCACCAAGTATCAGATAATAGCTTCAGAGTGAGAGTAATGTAAGTTTTGGTTTTTAAATTGCCCATCTATTAGATGAAACAGAAATCAATGTGTAAACTTTTTGTAGTGTCCCAAACAAATTTTGCTTTTTTTGCACGACGATGCGGTATCACATAACAATAAATTCCTGCTATGGCACCCACAGAAGATATTAATGCTAAAGGGTTTTCAGATAATATTCTTGATTTTACACCAGTATAGTCATCCCTCATATTCGACCCATTGTCATAACCTTGGGACAATTTTTGATGTCAAGGCCAAGAGATATAAGTTCTGGCCCTATATAAACTGTCGCAGATATACACTTTTTGGCCCCTAAAAATGAAACATAAATGTATACCGTCACAACATTAGATTAACTCACTAACTAGAATATATAAAACAAAATCTTAAGATATTCACAAATACAGAGTAAACACAAACGGAAAATGATCTAGGCATACTAAAAAATCGAATAATTACAACATGTTAAACCTTTTAGGCTGGTCTTTTCCTAAGCAGTCAAAGCTACTAACTTTAAAAGTTGTTAAAAATCATGAATTTAATTCAGAACAGGCAAACATAATACACCGGAAGAAACTTACAAAAACGAAAACTAATTGAAGCCTCCTATTTAAAGCTATCGGAAAATTCTATGAGCAAAACTAGTTTAGAAATAAGGTAATTATGGCTTCCGTTGATAAAAAGTAAATTAAAAACGGAAATAAAATATTTCTACTCTAAATTTGGCTTAAAATTTTCCGCTTTATCCAGAAATGGTTATTATGAAACGATCAACGTTTCAACTCTAGTAAGGGGGGACAAAAGGTTATTAACACGATAAACAGTAAGGACATCTTTCTCTTGGCTCCATCCTTTTAACAATCAGTTGTTTCCACTCTTTGTATAATCTAGGCCTTTGTCTTCTGGTTTTATGTGATAAAGTTTGAATGTAGTCTTAGCTTATACTGCTTAGGCCTAATATAAGGCTTGAGTTCTGTTCTTAGAAAATAGATTTCGTTTTAGTTTCCAACATGAACCAAGGATACTAGGCTGTATTGGTGTTATCTTTTATGCTCTAAGTTTTACACTTGATAACGAAAGTTGATGTATACACTCAAAACAAAGTGTAATAATTTGTATATACACAAATGAAAGCAAATGTCCGATTGAACGATATTTATAAAATACACAATGTTATAATTCACTTACATTGTAAGCTGTAACACACAAATGAATGTAATTGATAACGCGTTGTGAGTAAAGCATTCGTGTTCATGAGATGTTGGTCAACAAAATATTTACAGTCTGGTCAGTTCGGATGATGTGTATCAGATAAGTAGACCCATCGCTCTCGCACGCCCAAGGATGGGGCCGCCAGACAATGGCCGGTCGAGCTACCCGTCACTCATAGCAAGACATCTAGTATGCTAGTACAATATTTTACAAATTTTAGAATTGTTCTGTTGTGAAATTATTATCGGGATGTACATGATATTACAAGAAAACTAAGTCCAAACTTAACCATATTACTGCAAAGTAAGGAATAGTTATAAATATAAAAAATTCCTCTCTGCTTTTCGAAGCTTATTTAAGGCTTGTTTTGCATGCTTGACATTCCCAAAGCCTGCTTTAAAACTTTTTTCCTTTAGTTTTGTGTGATTTTTGTAGGAGTTACTTAGTCAGAACAAGAACTATTTACAATATTTACAAAATCTATTTAAAAGTGTATTTTCATGTTCACGTCTTTTTGAACAGAATGAGGCTGTTTATTCCAAGGGGGCACAGCCGATGTAAAACACATCATCGTCACTGCTCCAGCCGTCACCGATATATTAAACGATATATAGGCCTGTATAATATTCCAGTAACTCACTATTTATTAAAGACGTTTAGAAAAGATATAGGCTATATTCATATTTATATAATTATATGGTTCAATAATTGTAGTTATACCTTACTTTGCAGTAAATATGGTCGAATTTGGACTTATTTTTCTTCTTATATTTCATGTACATACTGATAATATAATCGTAACAAAACAATTCTAAATTTGTAAAAAATCTTAGTAACATACCATGGCTAGGTAGTCCCTCAGCCACTGTCTGTCGCTCCGTTACTGTTCGTGCGAGAGGGAAGGGTCAACTAATCCGATATAAACCATCCGAGTCACCCGGACTGTTGGCCTATCATATTATTTCTCCAACTCCCTTTTTGCTAAATATACTAGAGATAGTTTTTAGAAATATGTTAACTGGTTTTCAATAAACCTTTCGTAAATATTAAACATTAGGATGTTGCCATAATAGCGCACATCAAAATAATCATCAGTCAAATACAATAAATTGTAAACTAAATGGACAATTGTTTGTATTTTATTTTCAGACATCTAAATAATATAATAATATAATCAAATATTCAATTTTCCTTTTATTTTTTACCACTCAGTTTAAAATAGTATAAACTGTATGTGTAAAATATTTCCCACGTAATATTACATAAAGGTGAACTTATATTGATACCCAGACATTGTATGGATTTGTATGAGATACAAAATATTGATCAGTCAAAATTTGTAAAACCTTTTAAATTATCATGTCTATTGAAAAATTAATAACAATTTTTGTATTTAAACTATTAGATATAAATATGCATGAGTATTCTCTTTCTTAAAGAAATAAGAGATTAAAGCAGCTGTTAAAACAATAAATGTTACAACTTCATCCAATTAATTAAATTGTCCCTAACGTAAGCTTAACCACCACATGGAATGTTTCAACATGATCATACGACCCTTAAGGACACCTAAACTTAATTACTCCATATTAACTTACTGAGAATCCCATTCCGTGTTTATGTAATTACGAAGATTTGATTACCCACTAAGGAAAGTTTATTATATATTATTTCTTAGTTATTTTGCAATAAACAATCGACCTCCTTGATATCTGACAACTCGTCAAGTAATAATTTATTTTATACTTGATACTTTGATATTATTGGTTTACTCGAGACACCTCTGTACATAAAACATTTTCACATAGTGATAGGTTTATATAAATAAGAAGATATTAATTTGTTTATTTAATGAAAAAGTTCTACAAACAAATTTTAAACAATATAAAAATTAGTACTGAAATATCTGAAAATCTCAATTAGTTCTTTACAAGGGTCATCCCTCAAGGGCTCACTATAAGGACTACAACAAGACAATCTCGAGGTTTCCTGGCTGTAACTACACCTTTTTTTTCATGTAGTCATGGGCAAGATCCCTTTCATTCGTTTTTTCTATCGGGTCTCTCTTGACCCCTTCTTATTTTCCAAACCTAACGCTATTAGAGAATTGTAAGGCTAGGAGTCTTTATTGTATGTTCTTTTCTTCCATTTTTAAAAAGCGATGATTATCAAGAAGGTTTTTGGCTTAGAAGGTTCACATTTATGTATTTCAATTATTATAATGTTTTACCAATAAAAAAAGTTTTATCATAAAGATCCAGATTAAGTTAGTTAATGAGCTAATTTCTTCAACACTTTTGAAAATGGTGGTTATGAAAAAGAGGAAATAAAAATATTTCAATTACATTTCTCATTTGTAGTTTCCCACATATATCCTTGTAGTTTAGGGGAATTTATGTCTTGTGATGAGTCTAAAAATCATAGTGAATATTTTTACGGATTTTTCCGATTTGAAGTCTCCTGAGTTAAATAGAGGTTTTTGTAACGATGTCTGTATGTTGTATGTCTTTCTGTCTATCGTCTGTATAGTGCTCTACAACCCAAATGTGTGAACTAATAATCTAATTTGTTATATGACCATATCATTGAAGTATTATCATCAATTTTTCGTTAATTTAAAATATTTGGAGGTAGAAAAAAGATAAAATTAGAGTTTCTCAAAATCGGCCCTAAAAATGTTGATCAATATTTTCTATAATTTAACTTTGTACAATCTGTGTCTATAAGAATCCTTTAAATGATATTTCTATTTGTCACAGACATAAAACTATATACAAAAAACACATGGATATATTATATTAAATAATATAAAAACAGTCATTTAATGAAGCACTTTGTCATAATGTTTAAATAAATTATTCAATTTATGCACATCCTACTGTCTGGTTCACAATCAGTTAACCAATATGCTGATCAAATAATTTATTTAAATGCTGTGACTAAAGTGGTCCAATTAATAACTGTTTTTATAATTTGTAATATGTTAAAGTATTTGTTGTATGTATTTTTATGTTTGTGACAATGTGTAAATCCTAAAAATGTCTCTTGCATTTGAATCGGCCGTAGCTGCATTTCAAATTTAAAAGATTATGATAGACATTTTGCATAAAAGCAAATATACTGAATATACTATAAATAAAACAATCCAGTGGTTTCAAATAAAATAAAAATATAAGTCGTATTTTCTCAATCGTCTCTACCGATACTGTTAAAATTTTACTATTTGTTAGTAACACGTAACAATTACTAACCTAAACTCGTGTGTAAAATAGCACATAAAGAATATTACGGCCCACGAATAATTGGGAGAGCGTTTATGAAACGGGCGAAACAAGTTTAGGTAGGCTATTATTAAAATGTATAAATATTTTTTAAAGTCTGCGCACATGGTTCCTTTTTATTTTTTGACTAAAGAAGTACGGAACTGACACTTTTTTAACGAAAAGTTCGATTCATACTTGATTTTGAGGATGGGTAAGTAAGAAAATTTGAGCTTTTTTTTTTTCAGAGTTTATTATAATTTTTGTTCCTCCCTCTGAAAAGGCGACGACAAGAAATTTAATATATTTTCAAGTAAAGTTGTATCAAATTCACTAAAAATTTATATAAATATTCCGTAAATTAAATAAACAACAAATACAGTACAGTTGTCTTAAATTAAATAACAAAAGTCTTTAGTATACAACAACCAAGCACTTCTAAATAGAGTAAAAAAGTCATTTATTTATGTGAACTAAACAGGTAAAACTAATTTATTTATATTTCAAGATGAAAATCATACTATCATATGTTTTATTATTCCTTACTCTGTATTTGGGTTGAATTCAATTTCTGTGAAAATACTAATTACAATCATAAATAACATTTATTAAACTAAGAATGACCAGGAAGTCGTTAAGTTAAACAACGGTGTATTGTGTTATATCTAGTGATTAGAAAGGGTACCAATCAATATCCAACTTATTTCCTACTCGAACAATGCAAACCGTACTAAATATATTGAATGAAATAGTTCAACGGGGCGTATTGTATTTCACACTATTTATGATTTAATAATGTTTTCATTCTCAGCAGGATTATAGAGGGACAGAATGTTGCGCCCTCTGGGACAGTGCCAATATACGCCCGTAATTTAATTACCGTAAAGGGTAACGGATATTAAACACTGGGTAGAATATTCAATTATATTTAAACAATTAGTTAATACTTAATCATTCTATAGAGGATAGGAAGTGAAAGCTTCTGTATCCAGACGTATAAATATATACGAAAAGAGCTAAGTAAATTGTAACACGTCTAATTTATATTAAAGATTATTTAAATTATTATTATACTTACACCCAATCAATATAAATGGTTAATTTCTACCGTTTAAAGTGAAATATATAATTTACTTGAAGTTACTTTAAGTAACTACTTATGATAAGTATTTGTGTTCTCTGTAATAATCGCGTTGATCACTAATACAGTAAAATTTAACATTACCTCGAGTGTTTCACTCACAAATTCATAAAATCAAAGTTTAAGAAAACAAAAGGTGATGTCACTAATTCTCCAAAGTTTTAATGTCACAGTTAATGGTTTAATATCTCAAAATAGATGTAAGCTATATTTTTCACAGTTTATGTAGAGGGGGTCATGACATTAACCAATTTGACAAATTGCAATAAAAAGAAAACTGGTTTCAAGAGTATTAAACCTGACAACGGCCAGAGTTGATTTTAATATTTTCAAATTTTTATAATTTTTTTTTCGCGTTATCTAAAAAGTTATTTTCAATTGTTATCTAAATCCCTTGAAGAAATTTTAGGATATATTATTTACTAAGATGGCGACCATTATATAGCCTCCGAATCGGAATTTTGGGAGTTGGCAATCAATACTTTTTGTTTGAGTCGTTTAAGGATTTATTTTACAATATGGTTAAAATTCTACTGCTATTCCTAGTATTGGCTAAGATTCTTGGTGAAGTGTTTTGGATGAACTTAATTTTCAAAAGCTATTTATATACTACTCCGTCCCCAAAAGGAGTCGACTTACAAAACCCACGTAACCTTCCATTTTCTCTACCTGTATGTGCTATTTATTTCTTTCATTACTGTAGGTAGGATACATAAACATAAATAATATTTCTTAAAGAATGTCTTGTAAAAATCGCTATCCAATCAATCAAGTAAGATGTAGGAGAAAATATAGAATACAATATACAGTATATGATTATAAGATTATAATCATATAAAATTTGGTGTTTGGTCTTAAGCAGATACCACCAAATTTTAAGTAAAACAAAAAATTATTATTATTATACAAATTTCCTTCGGCTTATAGAAAATATACCCATAAACCAAATTTGATCACAACTAGTCCGTCCGTTTACAGTGTTCCACTTAGGATATATTAGCTAACCCTACAGCTCTCCTTAGGACAAGTTTAATAAAAGGATTACACTAAAAAGAAAAGTATATATTTAAACTATAATCCAGTTATTAAAAACGGGGACTTTATATTCATACTATATATTTCTCAATTAAAACACAAGTTCTATTTAATACCGTACTACTACATCCATTTATAATGTTGTAGTGATTTAATATTCTTTAAAATTAATTATTCAATAAGGATCGGTATTGGTGACTATTTAAAATTTTCCCCATTTTAAAATTTACGTTTAATATTCTGTATTTTAACCTGTTATACTTGGATATTCTTGAAGATCTTGGATTTGTAGCCGCTATCATACACACCATCGGACAAGATCAACAAATACCCGGTTGTTGGAAATCATATTTTCGGATTCTTTAGGCCATGATGAATTATGAAGACTTGTCAAAAATAGATGTCGATTTTATTTGAGAACACCCTACTGACTTTCCTTGAGGTGAGTTAATATCATATCGTCTCTAGATTAACTAACTGTCTGCTTTTAATTGTTATAAACTCACCATCAGCTAAATTTGTTACTTTTAATGATTTAATAACAGCTGAGTACTCACCTGAAACAAATACAACCAGATTTAGAAGTGTGTAGATTAATACTGGGTTTTAATTAATATACAAATAATGTCAATAAAGTATGTGTGGATAGTGTAGGACATTTAAATTGAGATAAATAAATATCTAAAAACGACAAGTTTTGAAGACATATATGTTCACGTTATCGGGGGGGGGGGGGTAAGTTTAATAAGTGTTTATTTGTTCATTCGTACATTCTTATGTTAATTTATAAAAATATAAGAAACTTTTATCTGAAACATTCCTTTAATCCGAACTTTGTTTTTCGAAAATGTAATTTTTGAAAGTCTTCAGCTCTAAAACATTTTAAAAATATTTCAGATAAAAGTTGCCTATGTAGCCTAAAATAAGAACGTACATATATAGGTTAAATAACCAAATTACCATGAAAATATAGACTGTGTAACCAATAATGCAATTTTATTTCTCCCACGATAACAAATAACTTTTCTATATAACATTTTATTTTCAAATCTTGCATCTTTTTAATTGTATCAATATAAAATGACTCCCCCTGTATGATTCCACCATTCAAACCCTTAACATAATAAGCATATTTAAAAAGTCACTTAGTCACCAGCCATACATTTTATGAGTACAGTTTAGAACAAAACGATTTCGTAAATAAATGTCCACTTTTATGAAAAAACATTATGAGAAAAAATTTAATCTATGAACATTGTGATAAGGAACAATTCCGAACTGATGTTTTTGGAAATTGAGGATGTGCGTTCTCATATACCGGTGAGATACATTTGATAAAAAACTTGTGCCAATCAATTCGACTGAAAATATTGATTTAATTCCTCAAAAATAGTTGTTGTTTTTATTATATACGTTTATTTATTTATTTTTTAAAGGAAACAATTTCTACATGGCCTATGGTAGGAATGTATAAATGCAACTTTGTATACTACATATCACTCATCTTCATAAAATTCTTAAATTACTGTATATTACATCTAACAAATTGTAAAGAATAATTACTTCCCAAAATAATAATAGTAATAAAATTTAAATATACCAATTTATCTCAACATAGATGCTAGAAGATTTAAAAAATTGAAAAAGCTAGGCAATTCAAACTACACATAATCCTAATACCTCCTCAATCCTCTCTCGCCTCCTTAGTACAACAATTTCTTGACACTTTTTGAATATAAAAATCCGATTATAACTAATAGCTTTTAATTGCTTTGACATATTATTAATATAATATGAAAGATATACCAAGAATCTTTCTATCAAAAAGTTGTATTTAATTTTGGGAGGGTTATTTAATTAATCTGAGCTTCCGTAGTTGAGAACGGATGTTTTACATTAGGAAAAATTAGATTATTACTACAGTAAATTAATAATTAAAAAATGTCCACATAAAGTTGTCTTAAAAGATGGATGTACTGAAACAATCTGCGTGTAAGGCAGCACCGATAAGTCCTTGAAATCATTTTAATAAAACACTTCTTAAGGGTAATACACACACATAAGAATCATTACATGTAATAAAACCTCATTATAACAAGCAAAACAGGTAATCCTGATTTCATCTAAATTAAGTTTAAAGTCATTCTTACGGATCATATAAATACATATTTTCGGACTATATATCCAACATTAAAAATTTGAAATTTTAAACTTTCGTGTGATCTACATACTTGACATAGTACAAATTTTATTTGGCCCATATTCTAAGAACAAAGTCAAATATATAACGTTTTTAGTATAATACTGTAATAAATACTCCAATAACTAGAATACTGTGTACATTAAATGTCTGCATTTTACGAATACAATCGTACCACAGATTATAGTTCGTGAGGCAAGTGATGAAACTGTCTTGGCGATGCGCAGTGGCAAAGAGAAAGTTTGCGCATGCGTGGCAACAACCTCTCAGTTGGTTTATGTCCACGTGCGTGGTGTTTGTCTTTCTCCCCACCTCCCAATTCCTCTCCTATGTGCATCGAGAGTTTCATCACTCGCATCACGGCCTATACAGTGTTCTAGTTTAAAATAGCTTTTTTATATCCAGAAGTTTGACAAAAAAGAATTTGCATTCATTCATCCGTTATTCACAGCCAGACTTCATATCATAACCAAATTTAACTTATCAATCAAGGGGAAAACTTTTCACTTAGTCCAAGTAATATCATTTTGGACAAATAAAGAATTTATTGTAGAAATTTGGGTTTTCATTTTTTCTAACTGTATTTTCCAAATATTCTGCCCATTTCAAGTTTAAATTTAGATTCGTTTTCCTTTTTACCAATAAAATAGTACTATGGAAATACTGTGTCCATAAAAAGAAGGTAATAATTTATATTTTTCTTTTAGGTTCGATGGTTAATCCATTTATACAGTTCAATTAATTATTTTTATTCCTAGTAGTAAACGAAACAATATATTGTGAGGTACATCACAATTGTCTCATTGTGTTTAAACTCTGAGCTTAACTTCATTGAAACTGTTGATCTAAATACGTTGATTTGTTTAGAGAGTAATGCTTGATCATACATTTCCGTCCTTAACCTGCCAACGGACATCTTATGTAATTTTTCTACATTTGGCTACTTTTTTTTTTATTAAAGAACCTATTAATATTTTTTACGAAAGTCTTTAATTATTACATTTCAATTTCTACAACAAGAATATACATACATCAGATAAAGTTTCAACGACCCCTAGTTGTTATCGAAATATGTGTGTTGATTTAACTCATTACTGCTCAATTTGAATTGTACTATGATTGTAGCCGCTATTGTTGATTTTAAAGGAAAAAAAGAAAATAAAAGCAACGAGTTATAAAGAAAATCGCCCAGGCGTTTGTAAATGATTTTATTTTATTTTTAAGAGAAATTGATGAAGTAAATTTGAAGCTGAATAATTGGAAAGGTCTAAGAAATCGAGCAAAATACCAACAAATCTAAAACTATGGAAATGAGAAGAAAACATAAAGAAATTAAAATACCTTTTAGAAAAGAGCCAGATTAGATACAAGATTGCAACTTCAAATATCGAAGAATATTTTAATGAAGAACTACTCTACGAAGAAATATTCAACCTTAATAAAATCAAGTGCGAAATCGACTCTGAAGAAAGTAAAATACCTCACACAGAAAACAAATTACACGTTCCACAATAATTCATGTGAATTGTGTGATAATATCATGTGATATTAAACAAGGATAACTTCGAAGCAGCAGAAATGAAACTCGTTAAACTTAGCCTATAACATAGAACCGCATAGAATAACATCAGAAATATAATAAATACGAAGAACTCCAAAGCGTGTGTTGTAGGAAAGTCAAGGCTACAGTGAAAAAGGAAAGGAATACAACAATAATTATTTTATCATGTCTAAATAATGTAAAGATAAATGGCAAAGAAGAGACAAATACTGAGAGATCATTGGGTTAGAAAATCGAATTAAGTGGGACCATGTCAAGGAACGAAATTGATTTGTCGACAAGAGGAAATTGTGAGAGCGTGTGTGTACCTGACCCGGAAAACTAGAGTTGGGGAATGATGATAAATGATTTCAACGACAAGGACAGATTCAGGAAGTAGATAAGGAAAGGGCAAAGGTCAAGATAATGTACAACTTCACTAGCAGAAAAGGTTAAGGGTCAAATTTATATTTATGTTTGACCATTAGTGAAATCCTCACTGACTAAATAAACATAGTATAAATGATCTTTCTTGGTGTAGTTATACATAAAATAAATTATTGCATACACGATAAGTATAATGTCTACACTGATTCTGTCATTAGGTACTACTGTTTACAGAATCGTATACATATAGTCTATAAATATATATAAGGTTAGGATTGAAGTATTTGCAAATATGTTGGTTTCAAGGAAATGGAATATTGTTAGAAGATTTAATTTGTATAATTTTATATGTATAAAATATGGATTGTAATATCAATCAAATTATTGTTGATTTTTTACTATTTTATATTCGTGTAGTAAAAAGTTAATCTTACAAAATATCTGTTTGCATGGATTATTCGTCAGCATCGATGTCTCAGAAACAGTTGCATCTATTTTGGTTGAAATTCATTGGTATCTTGTTTATTGTGGCTAATAGTTATACAACGGTCAACAAAGTGATTCAAAATTACTGGTAGAAGAAAACCAAAATTTGCATTTACTCAAAATGGTTTCTAATAATTTTTATCAAACGTGTCTCTTATAAAATTAAAACGTATTTGACTCTAACACAACTCCCCCCCTCCCCCAACAACGCAAAATAAAATCATGAATAGAGCATATTTTGAAAGTATATAAATGTTGACTCATTCAGTCTCATCTTTCATTAACACCAAGTTTAAACCATTTAACAACAAATTTATTACGGGTGGGCGTTTATAGTTTGATTATTTATTAATTTTCTATTGATTATCCATCACTGAATATAATTTAAATATAGACTGATGTTTGTTTGATGTTTATCGTTAATTGACATGATTCAATTCCGAAATATTTGCAACAACAAAATATTTGTTCAAGGTCTCAATAATCTTAGATTTTAATAAAAATAGACCAAATAAAAAAAATCATAAATATAAAACATCCAAATTTAGAAACAAATCTTCCGAAACCACTTCTAAGTCCCTAACTAGAGCAATGCAAAATATATGAGTAAAATATCATTAAAATCGGAACAGTGGTTATGCTTGTGGAGACAATACGTATGGAAGACCGGATCTCGTCATTTTGTAAAACAATTGGTAGTAAGTATGTCTGAAACAAAAATTTATCTTGTTTATTTTAAATTGTCTATATAGTCTAGTTTCTTTCCTATGCAAATAAGACGAATAATAACTGTTGTCAAAGCAAACACATATTTTGTATAGTAATAAAATACATTTTTATTCACTAAGAAATCGTTCTAAATTTACGTTATAGTTTAATTCATTATTTACAAGCAAAAAAAACACTGTTTAACATCAAGCAAAATACTTTATTTCAAAAAGAAAAAGCTACGGATTCAGTTAAAATTTATAAGCATTATTTTTGTACATTTTCCATCCCCTTTTAACCGATCCCCCTCCTCCATACAAAAACTCAAGTACTCCCTGGAGTTACATATTTTATAGTTCTGAAGACGGGTGTGGACGATGAGGTATCTTTTCAACTTAATAACATAATTTATAACATTTCCCGGTCTTTCTGAATAAATATTTATCACAATTTATGTTGGAGTAGGCTTTTAATAATTACATTTTCTTTTACAATTTATGTTATTAACTGGACTAAAGGTTTTAGAGAAATTAAACTTGATATAATATGTATATCATATGATGTTTATAAAAACACATCAGTTACAACTCTTTTTAAAATCATTCATAAGCAAATAATAAAAATACGACTATAAGTTTTCCTCTAGTCAAAAATTAAATTGTAATCAAATTAGTAATATGTCTACAACAAATAAAAGAAAAGTGTGTGGGATAGAGGAGAATACTCTCCTCCTCCTCTCCACCACAAGACTTGACAAAAGAAGTGTAAAGGGATAATGATCTCAATCATACTCGCATTCTTATCTATGTCTTCAATTTGTGGTAGATCCATAGAGGGTGCATAATTTGTTAGATTTTATTTGAATTCCTTATGTACTCTCCGGTTTAAAATTAAGGATATTTATTTATTTCCATTCTGTTACACTTAAATCAAATATTCCGGGTTTAAACATTCCTTTTCGGTAAGTTATGGGAAGAATTTTCTATTTTAAAGCAAAGCTAAGTATATTTAATTTTGGGAAGGGTGCTGAATCAATGGATTTTCTAGTCGAGATCAAATCTTTTAATTTAGTAAAAATATAATTTCGATTATGGTAACTGAATAATAAAGGTGTTTCCACTTGTTGATCCTTAATGACATGAGACCGATATTATTTATTAGGACCAAACGAAACAATATATTTATAAGATGTAGCACAATTTTCTGATAGACGTTTAACAATATTGAAACTGTTGAGCCTAATAAATGTTTGGTTTGTTTAGGTAACTAATTTTTGTACACGTGATATATAAACGTTCCTAACCTCTCTTATGCCTTTCCTTTTTGTTTAGTTTTTACTATTGGTACAGTATTTTTTTAAATTTTTTTTTGTAATAAACAAAATTAAATGTAAGGTACCTACGTTTTTAATATGAAAACGGTCAACAAGAGTACTTTTAAATGACTGTGTATGAAAATTTAAATTGAGGATGACCAATTAATAATGGAATGTCGTCTTCATGGCGTTGTTTCTTATTGTAAAACGTGGACTGTTTAATTATTTACGGATTGGTAATTTGTATAGAAAAAATAAGTAAATAAAAGAATATCTAATTAAAGAATAAAACTAAAGTTTGAACACTTAATATATATATAATATATATATATATATATATATATATATATATATATATATATATATATAATTAATTTCACACAAAACAATTATTGATTTGAAATGTCATTATCCTATTATTGCAGCTGCCACTGCTTATTATCTAATAAACTTGATAGTTATTAGAGGTAAAGTAGTTTAGTTTATTACTTTAGTCTTTGCAGAAAATGATTTGATTTGAAGAGAAAGTAATTTCAGCAATGAATATTTGGAAGGCCAAGTCAAAAACTCAAAGCTAAATAAATAAAACCGAGGCTGTAGAAACGACAGGCAACAGAACAGGACTAAGTTAGATCATGTTTTATAAAGGAAACAAACTACTTTCCATTCGAAATATAAACAACTTGGAGGCATTATCTTAATGAATAAAACTGATAAGCAGGATTTACTAAATCTGATACAGTGGTATCACATTTTTACATTAAAGTGAAACCCTACAATATATTAGAAAAATAAATTACACAACTCATTTAATCTAGTTCTACGATAGTTTACGTTGTGGAATTCTTATCTATATATTAGAAACACTTTTCGTATTCGTCGTGTGTACAAACAACACACCAGCAAAAATTAAACTAATCTGAGGTATTGTATAAAAGACAAGAAAATCTTACTATTATATTAAAATTAAAATAAGTTAGATAAAAGTTAGTTTAAAATTTAATGTTATCTTGTAATAAAGCAATGGTTGAGTTGTATTGCCAGGTAATGGAGGGGAAAAACAATGTAGGGAAAGGAAATATTTGTGTAAAGAAATAGTGTGAAGGAAACTGCGAGATAAAAAGTAAAATGAGTTTAAGTAGGACGATGTTAAGGAACAAAATTGATGTGAAGACAAAGGAAATGGCGAGAGCGTCTATATTTGACCCGGAAAACTAAAGTTGGGGAATAATGATAAGTGATTTCAACGACAAGAACACATTCAGGATATACATAAAGGAAAGGACGAAGGTCAATATAATACAGAACTTCAATTGAAGAGGATGGTTAAGGGTCAAATTAAGATGTATGCTTAGTCATTAGTAGACTTCTTTCTTACTACGTTAATATCAGTTTTTCCAGTAAAATTAAATACGGTTGCGCCAATTTTAAAGGTAATTCTATCAAATTCGATAATCTAAGACATATTAGCTTTATTTTATTATAAAGTAGATTAGTTAGTTATCTAAACAGCTCATATTTCTTCAGTGACAATCATTTTGGTTTATAAAGATAAATCAACTGAAGATGATTTCATTTCGAACAGAAATTATAATATTTATATCTGACCAATAAAACTACAGAACTTTTTTTACTTGAAAGTTTTATTATAGGTATAAAGCAGCAATTAAACATAGGTAATAATGTATAGTACCCTACGGGTCAGTGACCTCTACAACCCTGTTACTTATGTTCATTAACGATTGATTAAAACTCTATTCAAATTGACGTAACAGCGAATTTGAAGGCCATGTGGTGTTTTTAAAATGAGAAGGTATTGGGAAAAATAATCACTAATAATTTCCTTTTATTGTAAAATTGGTGTTTAACAAGTAGAATGGAGGCTAATATTAGTAACACAAAATGTATAAATTTTAATTCTGTGGGAATTCACATGTATTTTCCTTTGAAATATCACCTATTAAACTGCAACATTTTATAATTCGATTGCATAATTATTGATAAAGTAAACAATGCAATATATATATATATATATATATATATAAAGTATTTCTGGACAAAAAGCTTAGCTGGGAGAAAAAACACATTTTTTATTTGTACTTCAACTTTATAAGGACAGTATATTATTTAAGAAATGTGTTCAATGCTTCACTTCTGAGAACATTATAATTTGTTCTCATCAATTCCAATACAATAAAACTTGCTGGGAGGTGCGTGCGAAACGTTAAATGATGAACTAAGTAAATCTGAAAATTATTTTTTACCGTTATTTTTAAAAGAGAAAACTCATTTCCTTTATACCAACAATTAGAAATTTTACCAGCACAACATCTGATCTAATTTAATATATTGAGGTCATTTCAAATAAAAATCTAAAACAAAGCTACGAACAGTCTTACTGAGAGTATAGGTGAGCGAGAAAGTTTGAGTAATGTTTCTGCACCGATTATTTTTAAAACTTTACTTTCTTTATATGGAAAGAAGAACTGTGTCAGCGATGAAATTGATTTAATGAAATATAATTTTAGAAAATAGGTATATTAACGAAAATTGTTCCTGTACGTATATACCTCAGAAAACATTCTACCTTTTGGTAAAATTAGAACTAAGGGATTATGTTGGTTTTTAATTATTTGAAATATATCCAACAGTCTTGATTTAAATTTTGAAAATAAGAAGAACACCGAAAAAAAAGGCATTAAAAAAAAAGTTTCTAATTTTGCTCCTATAAAATGGAGTAAAACATATTGGGCGCTAGCATATCTCCCTCACTCCTCGTATAAAGTCAAGCACTCGAAATATTAATTGTGAGCTCTATTCATTTCAACTATACAATAGGGAATGTTACAAAGATAAAAATTGTACTCAAAAGTCAATTTGTCAAAGTGTCTTTTTTCTTTCATAAATAAACGAAATATGTGTGTACATTTTAACTTGATAATTTATTAATTTCCCTTTTACTGTCCATTACTAAATATAATTGAATATACATAGTGATGTGAATCGTCATTTATTTGACATGATTCAATTTCGATATTAAATCATCAAGAGTCCAAACAGATATAAATAGATTATAACGTTTGATAGTTTGTGAAATCACAGTAGCATAGGTTGAATACTTAATTAAATTGATTTCAATGATGTATAATAAACAAAAATAATTGTGTTAAACAATGTTATAGTGTAGCCATTTCATGATGTCTTTATAATTTGATAATTTTTCATTGTTTCTATTTAAGAAAAGTAATATAATCTAAATTAAAGTAATACAACTGAATTCATGCTTTATGTAATTAATTTCGGAATAATGTATTGTTTATCTATGGAGTTCACTCATTTTCCTTTAAGAAGTAACTATCGAGTGCCAATTGTTTGCAAACTGAGACGGTGAGCAAAGTGTGTAGTTAATTGAGATTTGTAAGACTCAGAATTAATAATTCTCAAAAGAAATAAGTAATAATTGCATGCGAGTGTTCGTGCGTTTAACACTAATGGAAATGATGGTAGTACTTCGTAGTTAAATATACAGCTTTTTAGGTATCGATAATACTTGTTCACATATACATAGAAAAAGTTAGGTAATGCGACAAAAAAATCTATTTTTTATAATTTCATCATTCATTTTTAGAAGTCTTGAGTCAAAAAGTAATTTTTAAAATGATTTTTTTGTGGAATGGAATCTGTCTAATGTACAGCGCTCTACAGGAAAAAGGTGTCCACCGTTTATAATCATATTTGGTATGTAGGCATATTATGACAAAATCTCCGAAATTTGTAGCTTCCATAAAATGAAAACTAAAATTCCAATTTTCGGAAAATCGGCTGGAACAAAGTTGATGATTATTATCTGAAATGTAGTTTTAAGAATACCAATAAAAAGTATTATTGCCGACCCTTATATATAGGGAAATATACGTTAAAAAAAATTAACTATGGTTGTCCTAATACATTTTTTATTATTTCGTACATGGGCAAGAGTTTGGAAAAAAAATTGCGTAAAAATTAAGAAATTTATATACAAACCAAAAGGCAAAAATGTTGGCATGTGAGTAATTTGGAAACTATCCGTGTCTTGTATATTCAGTTTTTATTTTCTAGTTTAGTCATTAGTCGTATTTTTTTTTATACTTACGGTTCGCCATGTGGTTTTGGTAATACAATTTTGTATTTCATAAAAACGTTATTGAATATGGTAGAGTTTGATTTCGCTTGTAAGTTTACTAAGGCATCTATTGTTAATTTTCCATTTTTAACCGATAACTTCCGAAACAAAATTGTTGGGCTAGAAATTAGCACAACGTAAAAAAGAAGAATTTTGTAAATATAAAATAAATTTTAGAACTGTAAAAATAGTCTCAACGCCTAGTCTATTTAATGAAACTATTATGAGATTACTTAATTATATACACTAAAACTTTTTAACTACTTACGTGACAACATAAAGAGTTCAGAATCCGTGGGGAGTTACCTGAGACTATTGCTCGTTAAGACTTCTCATATTTTGAAGATTGAGGTGTTCATGTTGGACTTTTGTGTTTAATGACTACCTACGTGTATTATTAATATAGGTTAACAAATTGTAGTATAGCTTGTGATTTTGAATGATGACCTGCGTCTTAGTTGAGTATGTATATTGTATTTGTATGTCTTTGTTGTTATTCATAATAATGCTTTGTTTTAAGTAAGTAGCAGATGAGACTATTTTTGCTTTGTAGTACGGATACTCTCTAAAATAACCTATTTGTTTATTTGTAAAATTTAACTATTTGCACCTCCCCATTTTGTTTTTAGTCTAACGCAAATATTAGTTCAATAATGGTATCCTCAAAATACGATTTACTTTGAGGTCTTAATGATGTTTTACTTTTTCAAAACTTATCTCTACTTTTATTTTAGTTTTAAATGATTGATTCTATTTTTTGAACTATTTCAATAAGTATCTAAGTTAAGTATTACAACATGAATCATATGTACAGTATATATATATACTGTACCTAATGTAATATAATAATAACAAAAAAAACTTTAGGAGAATATAACAAATTTCTATAAAATGGAATTTTCTTGATTTCAGCTTGAGTCTTATACGTTTACATTTTTTTGTACTTGGTTTTGTGTATGTAAAATTTGTTTGTACAACGGTTAGCTGCTATCTCTGTCAGTGATTGTTTCAAATTATGGCAGCAGTTTTTATCCACATAACGTTTTACATGTTCTGTGTATCAGTTTACAGTTTTAGGACAACTGGACATTTATAGGATTGAAGGGGAATAACTATTATGGATAGTCATATGGTAAGTGAAGCCTAAGCCTAATATGGTTATAAAATTACTTTGTTTCAAATCAAAGGAGCGCATAAAGTGCGATTTTTTAATTAAAAACATCCAGAAGATATTTGTATATGTGATTACGATGTTACTTCCAAAACATTGTCCACGGCGAGGCTTACAAATATACTATTAGTCACATTTCTTATTTTACAATTTCTCTCATAAACACGCTATATATTTGTCAAACCAGTTACACAGACCATGGAGTGTGCCAAAAAGCTACATTTTACCCTTATTAACGTAATTTCGATTTTCTTATATTTGAAAATAATTTCTATATTGTCAAGCAGGAGAAATGTGGTTGTATCAGAAGTCTTTTCCCTGTGGTTATTTGCATTCTATATAATAAAAAATATTGTTCTATGTCATGCTATTTTTGTTCTATGTATACCCTCCAATTAATTGAATATCTTTTATTTTCGTCACGTTGTCCAAACTGACTCGTCTTTTGTTAATAATGTTAGATAATTAACTTTGTCCTACTATGTTTCTTTCAAAAACTCTTAATTATTCCTTTCCATCTTAGTTAAAATAAACATTCTATAACATAAGTCAAAATAGGCATTGTGTATGTTTTTTACATATGGATTCATAGAAGGAATTTGATTTTTTCTTAAATGTAAAAAGTCTTTGCTTGACATTCTTAATTATGAAATTAATTCTTATTATTACATTTCTTTATATTCATGAGTCCTTTATATATGCTCATTTATTCCAATTGCATTGTATTTAAAAAATCTACAATTCTTTCAAATCAAATATCTATAATTCTAAAATGAAGTTCTTTCAAAAATACAAAATTTTAGCTCATTTTTCTCCTGCTTCACTGATGTTCAACGTCTTGCCTTCGCTACCAACTGTGAATTGCAAAAACCAATTGTGTCGCTAAATTGCAAACTCCTGTATTCATACAGCTAAACTAGAAATACAAAACATATCTCTTTTGATTACACTCGCACATTACTGTTTAAGCACATATGTTGGGAACTGCAGTTTAAATCAAAATCAAACGTTGCAAGAGACAAACATTCATTCGTGTTGCTATTTAATTGTTACATCTACAAACAATACGCATTTACTGCAGTGGTGCAAATCTCATACATAAATTCACAAAATTAGAGAAAATAGATGCATAAACAACTGCAAAACAACTGTAAATAGTACCGCAAAATTTAATGTTAAAATTGTGAAAGGAGTAAGACCGGAATTTGGTTTAAAAGTTATTAAAGTGGGTAGATATTTTATATTAGAAATAAGAAATACAAAACACTAATATACAGTGTGTCCCACGAAGGTATTTTTAAACAACTACCAAGTACATATGCGTCTACCAAATTGTAAGATTTCTGTCATACATATTGGAAACATATCCGAAAGTGTACCAACAAATTCTCACGCTGATACCTGCAATAGAAACAATATGGCGGCTGTTGATAGAAATGCAGTTCAAACGAGAGCGCCTGCCGCCGGAGAACATGTTAACATAAAAACTCCAAATGTTTAAACAGCTGATTATTTTAAAACAAACAGCTATTTTTTTATTTCATATCATTGTATTGTTGACATATTTTATTGTGTTCTCTTAGGCAACTACATAACCTAGATTGTTCTAGTTTTTTGCCGTGTTGTTTACGATAGAGCAGAAGGTTTTGAGCTGTGCTTGGTCAATTGCTTTTAATAATGACAAAGAAGCAAAGAGTATATTTCAAGCTAGTATCCTATGATTGAACCTCCCTCAGTCATGTCCATCGCAAAGTGGAGGAAGCTCTTACTTGAACTTTTAGTGAACAGAAAAAGTATCACCGGCAGCCACCTGAATTATAAGTGACCGAAAATGTATGTGCTGCTATTTTAAACACACATCGATTCAAAACATATCCTTAATGATTTTTGTTTGTTTTGTTAAGAATCATATTTTATCGTAAATAAAAATTTTATTATTGTTATAATGTGGTAATTAAATTAAAAAGTGATTAAAGTCTATAAAAGAATAAAATGTTTTTAATTGCTTGCTATCGTTTAATCAATAGTTCGCTCTCAACAGCCACCATTTTATTTATATTGCAGATATCAGCGTAAACATTTTGTTGCTAGACCTTTAGATATGGTTCCAATATGTATGAAAAACATCTTACAATTTGGTTGATGCATATGTACTTGGTGGTTGTTTAAAAATGTAAATACTTTCGTGGGACACAATTTGTAATGCAATATATAACATTAGCTGACATTTAAACATACTGCTTACAAACAAATAAAAATAAAATTCTTGGTACTTCTTAGTACATATAAAAATATTTATTCCCTCCAGTTACCTGACCACACACCTAATGCAACATTCAACTACTTAGAATTCAGTTTATGTAAGAAGGGGCTAAGTAACGGGACAAAACTAACCCTTTATATCGTAATATGTTCAAACGTGTTTTATATTTATGAATCTTTGTGTAAATTCTTTAATTGTTAGATAATAACATGTATTTTGTTGGTCTGATGTTGGTAATTATACTAAAACAGCTGCAATGATATATAAACGGATTTTACTAACTAGATGTTTTTGACTCAAATGTATACAACAACATATTTTTTCAAAGTCATAATAACTATAGAGTTTTATAATATTAGACAACGTAAAAAATAGTGTTATTAAGTCAACGAAATTTTTAAAACGAATATTATAACCGACTTCTTATTGTGCAACTAAACCATCGCAATAAAATAGTTAAGCTTATACTATTAAAATCAGCACAGGAGTTTTTTTTATAGAGATATTACTTCTGGACGACCGGACTTCCTTCTTTTGTTGAAGATTGGGTGTTAAATATGTCTGCAATTACAATATACCTTGTTTCTTTTAAATTGTCTATATCGTCTACCTTTTTTTTATAAACATAACTGCATCATATATAACTGATCTCAAGCACGCTCATGTTTTTTTTTAAACAAAGAAATTCATTCATATTGACGAATCAAATCATCCTAAAATTCAAGAATTACTTCAATTTCTGTAATTTACAGCAAACAAACACTGTTTTACGACAACCAAGATACTTTATTTCAGAGAGACTAAATTACAGACCCAGTTATAATTTATAAGCGTTGTTTTTATACATTTTTCATCCTCTTCTAACTGTTCCCCTCCTCTATATTAAAAACTCAAGTACGCCCTGGAGTTACATATTTTACGGTTTTGTCGACGGACGAGAAAGATGCGGCATCTTTTCAACTTGATAAGGTACTTTATCACATTTCCCAGTAATTGCGAAGAACTATTTATCAAATTTATTTTTGTCCAGGTTTGAATAAACTTATTTTCGTTTATGTTAACAACTGGACCACAGTTATTCGTAAATTATAAATTGACATGTGTAATTTATGTGCATTTTATAAAAAATAATAGGTAACAATATAACTAAAACTGCGTGTATAATTAACGGTGATTTATCAGAAATTAGTTTATAAACTCGGCTATATTTTGGAAAATTATTATAATCAATATTTTTATAAATTTTATAATTAACTACAACAAATAAAGAAACAATAAGGAAAATGTAGGAGCAGAAACCTGTTCACCCCCAACATTACTCTTGATAGAGGTGCATCAAAAGGTAAGTGTGAGAAGTATACAAAGGCAAAAAAAAGATTACGCACAAGTTTCTTCTGTAGTTGTGGCAGAACGCGTTAGAGAACTTCTTTCAATTTTTATAAATTATCAGAAACCGATTTCGGAAAAATAGAGGCCACAAGAAAATGATCAGAGCGGATATCAGATCAGATGAATGTTTAGTTATAGAAAGCGGGTTTCAAATTGTAATATTTAGAACGATATTAGTCGTAAAAAGATTTAAATGACTCCATTTTTAAATATAATTCATTTTAACTGTAACTGCCCGAGTGATGTGAGATATTTTTAACTTAACCATTTGGCAGACAATTTGTAGGTTTGTAACATGGTGATAAAGGTCTAACAATTATTAAGAAATGTGATAATAAGGAACTTCACAATTATGCCGAAATATGAAAGTACAAGGTTTATTTCAATGTATTATTCCATTTAAAATGTCGTCTTCTAAAAAAAACTAGAAATAGATAAAATTGTGGTTTTGGAAATCGTTTACTTTCCAAAAATATGTGAAATAGTATATAGTATTCAATGATAAAAATGTAGTCTTATTTTTTATTCTTATTTACAAAATATGATTTTACAACCACTTGTGAAGTTTTTCTACGATGAGGTTTATGAATACAGTTTCAGTCACTGGTTCATACTTTAAAATTTTGTGCAAAAAAAACACGTTAGGGTATATACTTCGACTTTTCGTATGCTATAAAAAGTGCCAAAATGCAAAATTCTGAAGTTAAGTTATCCTATTTCGATTATTTAATATTTCTAAATCTTTTATCCACATTGAAGACGTAACGTGAGCATATCAAAGTCCTTTTATCTGTTGATATTTCTTTCACTAACTGTTTAATTTTCCATAACATGTGTTATATACACCCATTCCATCGAAGTCTTTAGGTTTTATCATGACGTTTGGCTCTATAAATTTACAAACGATTCGCAAATTCTTAATATTGTAATTGATTATTTTATGAATCTAATTTATACCAAAATATTAGTATAAGAATATTTCTTTCAAATATACTTAATTTTATTATATTCCTATTTAGTTAACGACCACATTCAGAAGCATATTTTAATAATGACATAAAATATGTTTTGTACATATGAATTTCTGCATTCCGAAAAAGTATACACACATACACACACACACACATATATATATATATATATATATATATATATATATATATGTTAAATAAATTAGGTAGAATTTAATAAGATTATAATTTAACCCAATTCTATATTCGGTTTCTGTTGATTATATTATACAGTTTCATCACTGATTCGTATTTCAAAATTTTGTTCATAAAACATTACATAATTAGAAGTTTCACCCAACCAAGCAGCATACTTTACAGTATATTTTCTGATGTTATTTTTATAATTTTACGTTCCCGTATAATGTAACGAAAGTGATGAAATGGATCTTGACAATTTAGTAGGTATATATATTCTTTAGTTATACTTACAAAATATCTGTCCCTATTCGGCAACATTGATTGCTCAGAAACCCTTTAGCTTATTTTTAAAAAATGGTATCTAGAGCTTACTTTAGCTTTTACTTATATACGTAATGGTCGTGATTCAAAATTTGAGAATAATTGTCTAAGAACAAATCGTACAATTGTATTTTGTCCAAATGGCGTATAATAAATTTTATCAAATGTTATGGGAAATAATGCAGTGGAATTATGAATACTAGTCCGTATCAATTTTAAATTTTATTTACAACTGGGAGTGTTAAAAAGTTAGAAAATGGCAGCTTATTGGAAGTTTATTCTTTATTATAGTTTCTTTCGTAGAGAAATTAAAATCAGATATTCGTTTTTACATTAATTTGTTATTTGCTTTTTACCGTCCCTCGCAAATAGAGTGATGTGTATCGTTATTTTCCATGATTCAATTTTGTTATTAAACCATCAGGGACACAAGAGTTATAAATAGATTATAGTGTTTGATAGCTTGTGGCAATGTAACATACATAATTAAATTGTTTCATGAATTTGTGACAAAAAAAGTTGTTAAATAGTCTCATTGTGCTATTTTATGTTGTTTTTATAATTTATTTATGGTTCATTGAATCTATTTAATAAAGAAACATACATTAAAATACAGTTATTCAATTGTATTTCTGTTTAACGTATTTAGTTTCGGGGCAAATTATCGTTTATTTATTGAGTTAACGGATTTTCCTTTAGAAAGAACCGACCTAAAAGAATCCATACTGAGACGGCAAGCAAATTGTTTAGTTCATTGAGTCATTGAGGTCTGTAGGACTCAGAAATACTGTAAAGTGATGTTGCAATAAGTCAGAATTGCATGCGAGTCCTCTTGCGTTTAACAGTAATAAAAAGGATAGAACCTCTTCGTAGTTAAATACACAGCTTTATGGATATCGATGTCAATCTCTCACACATAAACAAACTTACATAGACTAAGTTATGAATTGGAAACAATAAATCCAATTTGACATTTTAGTCATCAATTTTGGGATACCCTGTAGAACAAAGTGTGTGTGTTTTTTTTAAATGATGTCTGCTGTGTAATGTGTCGTCTGTACAGGAAAAACAAGTCTACATTTTATAAACAAATTTCGTATGTGAGCTTATTTTGAAAACTCAAAAATTGCAGCTGCTATGAAATGAATATTAAAATTTTTATTTTTCGGAAAATCTGCTTAAACAATGTTGATACAATTGGTCTCAAATGAAGATTTAAGGGTACCTTATAAAAGTAATGGCTCCTATGCCTCTAGCTCCGCCCCCTCGAAAATTTCTAATCGGGGATTTACTTTTAAAAAGGTAAAATACCTTCATAAAACATTGTATTATCTTATAATCGGTGCAAATGTTTTTGAACAATAAGTTATGAACGTAAGCATGTCATAATCATTTAGGGAATTTGTATAAACAATTTGGACTCGATGTTTACAAGAGTAATATTTTATGTTGATGTTGATACTACTGAATTCCCCCATCACTAACTAATCAATTATTTACCTTTTCAGAGTAAGTTTTGTAGACATTGAAAACAGACCATTGATAGTATTATTTTTTTTTTAAAGTTCATCCAATTAGTTAAAGTTGGTATTTAAGTTTTGAATGTAATTGTGTTGTAAAATGGTGCATAACAATATTATAAATAGCAATTGTTATTATAGGGTCAATTTATTACATCAAAAATTTATTTAATTGCGATCTAGTTTTGGTAACAAGATTGGTAAATAAATTTCCTCCCATCCGTAGTTTTACAATTTGAAACACAACTTGTTCAATTTGCATGGTAGATTTATTGACTATATTTATACACCTAAACATTCTTATTGTGTCATTTAAGTTATTGTGAGCTCTTTATGAGTGCTGTTTGAGTAATCAATCCAATATTTAGACTAATACAAACAATCACATCATTATGAATACAGCTATGAGATAAAAAAACACATTTATGAAAAGGGGGAAAAAAAATAAAAATTAAACAAAACATTTAAACAAAACAATTAGTTAGTACAGTAATGACCAATAATCAAACATTTGCATATTAACTGTTTTCAATGTGTTACGATTGCCATAACTTGAAATTGGTTTGGATGAAGCTAATCGGTTCGTTGTAAAATCAAACGTTTTAATCGAACAAAAAAGTTAACAACATATTTATTAGATAGAGCATGCCAATTTTATTAATATAACGTACAATTAAATAATATTGACACAACACTTTTATTTAGAGTCAAGACAAGTAGTCTTTCTCCACAGTGACCCCTAAAGGACCTATTGTGTAAATAACACTTTAATTTAGAGTGCACTTCACAACACACACACATCACTTTAAATTGAGTTCATTCATTTCACTCGTGGTGTATTTATACTTATGACACTTAAAATTCATTACTTATTCCTTAAGCCGAAACGCATTAGTAGTTACAAATTTATTGGTCAACCTTATTTACTGTTATTTTAAATAGTTTTTTTTTTTTTTTTTTTTTTTTTTTTTTTTTTTTTTTTTTTTTTTTTTTTTTTTTTTTTTTTACAGAGATCTAATTATGTGCAATACAACAACAAAATCACATGGGAATTTTGGTATTGATGATAATATTTGGAAAGCAACCTCTCTTTTTCCGGCAGGCACCTAGGCAGGCAGGAAATTATACGTTTAGAAACATTTGTTTATAGACTTTTCTTGCTCTATAATTTTTAATAAAATATAGACAATATTATTATAATTAAAACCCCTTTTATTATATTCTCTAACAAGCATTGATATATTTTATCAAAAATTAAGACGATTAGAAAATCTTAGAGCAATAAAATATAGAAAATTTATAATGTTAGTGTAACTTAAGTGTAGGACTTTTGATTGTTACTTAATATTTTTGTATAGTCATTTGACAAGAAACAAAAAATTGAATCTACTGAAATCAACATATTGCAAAAATTACTTTCTAAATTCAGTTGTAATAAAGAAATAATAATAGCAATAGGCTAAGTTATCAAAATCACAAATGTATTCATTCTCATATATTTCATTCATAAATGTGTATGTAATATTAATATCAATTAATCATACTAAAATCACAGGGCAAGGTAAGTATTACAATCGAAAATATTCCAGAACTTAAAGTCCAGTGTCACCTATAACCTCATGCCATAGATAGGGATATTGTAACACTCTTAAATGGTAACGAAATGGGAACAGTTTGAAGTGATTAAATATTATTTAAAAGAAGCAGAACAATCTCGTTTAGACAACTGGACAAACTCATGTAATGCACAAAAATTATTGTGTTTTGATTTAAATAATTTACATCTCAGATGACTCCGTTTAGATTAATTTGATAATTGATTTTTAATATAGCTTAGTTATTTTAAAGTTGTATTAATTGTTAGAATACCTGAGCACAAATTCTCTTCAATGACTTTAAATCAAGGGACTAAATATTAAAAAATAATACTTTGACACAAGTGTCATAAGTCATAGGAAACAATAACATTTTAATTAATTTTTAACAGCCAAACTAATTTCAACGTATAAAGTAATCTGTCATCTGTACAATTTTTTTCTAAACCTAAATAACTTAGTCTTTTGTTGTTGGATTTTAAATTATTATAATATTAATAAAAAAAGTATGATTCATATTGTTATACTGTCTGTTATTGTTGTTGTTGTCATGTTATTATGTCCCTTAGATTTTTAAATAACATGGTTAAGTTTGTATTGGTTTCATTAAAAAATTGAATTTTTTTTTCTCTATTGATACGCCATCAATTTGTAACAAAAGATAAAGTTATTTATGAGTGTAAAGGACATAATGACATAATAACACCACAACATCAACAACATCAGAGAGTATAACATATGAATGATACTTTTTATTAATGACCTACCAATAGATAAAACAACCTGACATTTCACAATAGTCCTTCACTCCAGTGGGGAAGGAATGTGAAAACTAATAAATTTGGAAAACAAAGAAACAATTATAGAATCAATTTCGAAAACAAAAACAGTCAAATGGGTCCTGAGAAAACTTAGATACGGATGAACATAGTATAATATAAACGACAATTTCAATATCGATTATTTCCCACTACAATATTTTTGTTTCTATATCGTTAATTTATTCTATGGCGTTGTTCGTTTTTTTTTTTTGAAAACCTACAGGTTATTAATTCAGTTTTAATGGAATCACCGCCTTTACCCAGTTAGGGAAACTTTTTTTATGAAGTAATATCTCATGTTAAGAAGGGATCAATATTGAGGTTTATTTTAAGTGCACGTTGAATAATTGCGGCGCTGAATTTATGTATTATTTGTTGAGACCAGTGTATGTGTGTATATACGTGTGTGAACGAGGTTAGTAACATCCTAGACAGGGTTGTGTAGTTGTAAATTAGTTACATTTTATTACTCTAACTATATATTCTGCAACATTATTACACCTTCTGTATTTTGAGTCTTTGTTCTGTGTCAACACTCTTACACACCCTCATAAGTTACAGGTATCGACTCGGTTCAAATGTACGGGAAAAAAATTATTTCGTTTACATACAATATATATATATATATAGTGTATTTGACTTTAAAAATCAATTAATTAGGAGTTTAAATACTATTTAAATTCTTAAATAATATAGGTTGTATATATATTGGAAGACATCAATCGATTTAAACATTAATAACAAGCACGATTTAAAAATTGTACAAAATTAAAAAGATATAAATTTTATAATATGGAGCGGAATTTATACCACTCTCCGTGGCTTTTGTGTAATGTCAAACATAATCGTTGAAGTTCAAATCGTAATTGTATTCACTTGAGAATTTGCCTAATTTGTGGACCTGCATTTTTTTGTTGAACATTTCTAACGAAAATATTTCTAGTGTCATTCTTGATGTTAGCCACTCAAGAAGAAAAACATATTATAACATAAGGAAAGCATATTTTTATAAATATTCTAAATGGTTTTAAAAACCTATAAATAATTATTTAAACACCAAATATATATATATATATATATATATATATATATATATATATTTACCTTTGCGAGTTGTCAATTTATATACATTAACCGACCCCCTTGAACCCACCCCCAGTACGTATAGTAACATAAAACCAACCCCTATTTCCACTTTATGCCTCAGTACTTGAGTTCCTTTTGTTTTGTACACTGTGAAGAGTTGTTTCTTACACCCTCTTGCATCATTTTGAATAGTAAGCCTACAACTATACTATGTGTTATTTAAGAAAGGTTGTGGAAGCCTTTTAGTCTTAAGCACTAGTGCAGTAAGAAGAGATTATTACACCCACTCGTTAACCATTTTTTAAATAAAAAAAGTGTTTTGAAATCCACCGTAAAAGCAAATAAGTCAAGAACATATATAATTAGTTTCGTTAATGATTTTATGTAGTTGAACTACAACATGTTAAAATGTTACGATGAATGTTCGAGTAGAGACAACAGTACAAAATCTTTAGTATGTTTTGATGTCATGTACGTTTTACTATTTAAATTTTATGCTATTTGAATAAATTTTAAAAATATGACATTCATTGTTTATCCACTTTTAAATATTACATGAGCAATTGAATGGATGGTGGTATTGAATGATAAATATTCCATATGCAAAATTAGTTCCATAAATTTTGTATCGTCGTAAATACCTTGTTAATTTTAATAACGAGTTAGTCCCAATGTACCAAGAAATACCGATGAGGTGCTCGAGCGAAAAGCCATATCTTGCTCGAGGTGACCCTACTTAAACGGAATATAGCGGATCTAGACACCAAGATGTCAATAAAAATATTCCCCAAACTAAGGTGTAAAATGTCCTAAGGTTAATCCGTGACGATAGATGAATTCTACAAGGGTGATTGTGGATCAAACGAAGACTATGGAACATAAGAAAATCCTTATTAGTAATTTTATTAACCACTTTATAAATGTTAATACTCGTGGGAACTAATATGGATTCATCACACAAAAAACACAAATAAATAAATACTCTAGTGTTAGACATATTGCTACTGATTATGAAGCAGAAACAACTTCAGTTGCTTCTAATTCAAATTCAAGGTGGAGGAAAGGCTTATGAGCTACACAAATATTTAAATCTTATCTGAAATCTCGAATCCAACAAATAAAACCTTGGAATGCTGCTAACCTATGGATAGATAACCGAAAGGACAACCTGCGAGTTACCAAAGTGATCTTCAAAGATCTTACGTTTTACGGAATGGTAGATCCTACCAATAATTTTTAAGTGCTCAGCAATCAGAATAAGTCCCTCAAAACCGAGGACTGGAAGTTAATTGGTTCAAATAAGACCGAAAACCACCAAACCATAGTGGTCTTAATGGAAGATTAGGCTTTGCAGATTAGCTTTGGCAGTTCTAAAAGCAGCAGATATTAAGGCCCACCCGGGATTTGGTAAAGTGTACTTCAACATATTTCAAAAAAAAGACAAGCCATTGGAAAATGCCCCTCTACGAGTGCAACCTACACCACAGTAAGGCTGCTTCTGCAGTCTTTTGTCAGCGTTTTCTACCTTAGCACATAGATCCAGCCCTTATCCAAGAACTTGTTGCATCAATTGGTAAGAAGAATCGAGAAATCAATACAAAACAAATAATTTGTGTTATATGCATTTCTGGATATACATGTTGCCTTTGATAATACTGCTTATCATCCAATAGCAGAGTTGCAATTAAAAATCAAGGGGTAGAAAATACTATTAGCAATTGATTAGAATCAATGCTAAGAAATAGAATAATCCGTGCAACTCAGCATGGAGAGAAATTAGATCTAATAGCTGTGAGAGGTACTCCACAAATAGGAATGGCCTCACCGATGAAGTGGAATATGGTAGATAACTGAACTAAGGAAATTAGGTATTTACACACAATGAATGGAGCATTAAGGAAGATCGAAGACTGGTGTAGGAAAGTGGATCTCACATTTACTTGGGTAAGACTACCTTCACCAAGAACGATAAAATAGACAAAATCAAGGTAAGTCTATTAAAATCTAACATATAACTATCAGATGAAATAAATATATCGGTGTTATTATGGATAGAATAATCAGCGGAGTAAACATGAAAACTACATTCTCCAGAAATCATCCAGATCACTTATGGCGGGTAAGCGAATTTTTGTAATGAACTGGCGACTCAGTTCAAGTATGACCAAATTGCTTTTGGTGATGTAGTTAAACCTCAGATACAGTATGGCACCCTAGTGTGGTGAAGAAGAACACTTCTAGATATCACTAGGTGTAGGTTAACTAATCAACAAAGATTGGCCTTCATAAGTAAATCAGGAGCTTTTAGAGGTTCACCTACAGTAGTAATAGCAGTTCCATTAGGAATAGCGTCACTAGACCTTAGAATAATAGCTGAGGCAAGTTCAGCGGGTTACAGAATGGAATACTCTGGAATGTGGAAATGAAGCCGTTGGCAAAAAGGACACGGCAACATATGAAAACACAAATCGAATAATCACTTACTATAAAAAGTGATTACATCAGTAATAAAATCAAAAGAGAAAAGATATTAACCTCTAGGCTGGTCTCTAATACAGATTATTATAGGATATTATACTGATGGATCGAGTACTGACTTAGGTGCAGGTGTGGGAACTTATGGGAAAAAACCCAAAAAAATAAAAGTATAGCTATGGGAAAATACGAAAACTGTATTCCAAACAGAAGTTATGGCAATATTGGAATGTGCACAACTCTGCCTAGCAGGAGCATATACCAATGAGTACAATTGAACAGTGAGGCTACCATAAAGTCTGTAAGGTCATGAGAACACTATTCATCAATAATGTGGGATTGTCACCGAACCTTCTAGTCGAATCATATCGGAAACTCTCTAAGTTCGTCACTTCACAAAGTAAACAAAACAGAGACAAATATTAAGCTTCGTACCAGGCCATGAAGCTTTCTAGAAGCATCTTAATACCATGGGGAAACCTGAATGTACACTGTGCAACCAGCACCTAGAAACAGCAGAACATATGTTTCTAAAGTTTGATGCAAATCAATTGGACGCTCTATTTAAAATAAACAATTAATCTGTGGTTCTGTGGTCTCGCTTCTTGAATCTTCTCAATATGGAGTAGCTCAACCCGTAACGTAATATACTACAATATTCTTAAACAAAAAGTAAATATAAGTTTTATTTATAAGTATTATTTATATAAATATAGATAATACTACGCTAACGTACACTTGAAAAAACACCTCTTGCAGGCATAAACAATAAACATTGTTTATGGGTGGGTTGTTCTTTGCATTGTGATTTACAATCCATTGCTATCACAGTGCTGAAACCATCAATGTAAATAAATCCAGGAATATTGACTCCGTTAATTGAAACCTCTGCCACTCGTGGATATTAAAACTCACAGTGTTAACGATTTAACTCTTATAATTTTATTTTAATTCACACGTATATATATTTACAAATTACATGACATTTACATTAGGTTTTAAATATACAATATAATTTATTTTTAAAAACTACGAAATTCGAAAACATTTTAACTCGTATAAATGAAAACATTTATATTATCTTATATCAGTGATTAAAATGCTTATAATTTTATGGCCAGGTAAAATTTTCCTCTAGAAAAGTTAATATTTTTATTTGTACAAACTAATCTTTATGTTTCGTTCACAATAATATATTTAATACGCCTACTAGCTTCGAGCTAATACTTAATTCCAAGACGGATCATCCAAACCATACAGATGTTTTGAGTGCCCTACAGTTTATAGCGGAAAGGAAACTTCACTTTTCACCGTAATAAATAAATACATCGTTCGGAAATGAAGCTAATTTATAAATTCCATTAATATTAAAACACTATCATAACTGAGGATGGCGACTTTGTCGTTAAAACGCGTTTGATTGAATAAACGTAATTTTTGTGAGATCTTGTGTTCGAGTTTTTGTTCTACATACTAGCTTTATTGATATAAATAAAAAACAATACTTATATCCCACATAAAATTTCTTTAAAATCTTATATATATATATATATATATATATATATATATAATGATTAATAACGTTTATTTCAAGCATATCTAAAACACAATCAACACCAAAAATTCAGGTTTTATACATTAAATTCTGGTAAATAAAATTTGATTTTATAGATAAAACTTGCTATTTTTAAGATTAATAACTATACGATAAAATATTTGGCATTACCTTCTCATTTGTGCTTTTTATGTATTAATCATTTTCATACATTTATACATTTCCAT
The DNA here is from genome assembly GCA_963513935.1 of Aphrophora alni. Classification (NCBI taxonomy): domain Eukaryota; kingdom Metazoa; phylum Arthropoda; class Insecta; order Hemiptera; family Aphrophoridae; genus Aphrophora; species Aphrophora alni. The sequence continues at coordinate 119,563,364 of OY740766.1, read as the reverse complement.
ATCAACTTCTGTACGTTTTTAAAACGTTTTTGAGTTAAAACTTAAAATTCGACTTCTATGTACACAAAAGGAAGACATTAATAAAAAGAGCATGTATATGTATATCCGTTCAGAATTTGAGCTTAAGATTGACATAGAAATCAAAATATTAAAATCATATATTCAACAATCTATAAACTCATAAACGTATGTGTGGAGGTCAAACTGTATTAGTATTCCATACAACCCACACGAGCTACTGTCTGGAAATAAAACTATCAATCTTGAAATATTAGAAGAAAAGAAACTCTTGAAATATTGCTTCTATTACTTTACCAAATGAGATTGCTTGTTCATGATTTATGTCTTGTACACGTCGAAGAAGAATCTTACTTTCTGATTCCGTAGTAATGAAACTTTTGTAATTGTGGGAGAGTCTTAATACCCCCTAATTGGCGGTATTCGACGTCATATCTTTCTGTCATTGTCATTTTAATGGATTTTCTGATAATATGATGACCAATTAAAGGAAAATGTTTCCTTTTGATATGGCGTGGGTGTCAATTGGATTGTTTAAAAATTTATTTAAAGATTGGATCCAAATTGATTTATGAAACATGTTTTATTTTTAAAAGAAAGATTTTCTGTCTCAAAAAAAAAATTAAAATTTTATTATTACATGTTTGCTACCAGGATTTATTTGATTTTAGACGAAACTGCGTAAGTGTTATAGCAAAAAAAGGAGGATAGTGAACATAGATCGTTAATCATTAACTAATGCATTACCCAGATTTAAGTGATTTTAGTTAAAAACGATTTACTGGTTGATGTGGAAATAACGGTTGGCTCTGAATTTATGTACAATTATATGAGACATCTGTTAAAATAATACAATGCATAATATACGACATGTATTAGACAGTTCTCAAAATTTAACATCTGTTCGCACCTGAAATTCGAATTCCAAAAAAATCAAAACAAACCCAATAATATAGGTTTAATTTGAATGAATTCAAAACAATCCAAAATTATTACCGTTTAGGACTAGTAGTCACGTTAACGTGATTTAGTATAAATCTAAGAACATAAATCTTAACAAGACAGATATATTTTCACTCAAAAATGAGGGTTTGATTTTCAAATTCAAATTCAAATTAGAAAGTAAAAACGCCGGAACAAGTTTACATTATTACGTTGTAATAGCAAACTTCAATTGTTTTAAGAAATTATTTTTAGTTCTCGAAACCAATTAAAAGTTCGAATCGAGAAAAAATATGAAACAAATAAATATGAGTACTTGCCCTAAACTTAATAAACCAAGTTGACATTGATTAAAAGATAAATTTGTTTTTGAGAGTCCAGAAGTAATATATATAATTATATAGAGAGAGATTTTAAATACTCACTTGCCTGCCACTAAGACAAAACAAAAAACCGCTTATCTAAACACGCTTACCAATATCAACTAAAACATATTAGTATATAACAAATGACAAATATATATATATATTTAGTATATACCAATAACTTTTAATTTGTGTTGGTAGCTGCTTAGTTTTTTGTCTCAGGGGTAGGCAATTGATTATTTTAAAATTTTTAAAAGAGACCTTAAATTAAATATTTAGCAACTGTTTATCCATAAACTTGTAACCGAACTCCCAAATCCAGGACGTTTGTCCTCGACAACATTTACAATATTTTTATTTACGACCGATTTTTATTAAGTGAATACTTAAGTAATAATAATAAGTAATGTTTACTGTTTTTTTTTTGAATAAATATTATCAATAAATGTAAGAAACGCATTATTAACTTTAAAAACTAAAGTTAGATAAACTTCATTTAGGTGAGAGCTATTGATCAAGAGAAAGTGATCTTGAAATCGAACTTCTCAAAGTGGTCTACAGAGTAGAGCTTATCTGAAAGTTTTAAAATATAAAACTATATTTTATTACGGGACTTTATGAAAATTATATTTAAAATTTTTTTATTAGGAAAAATGTTGATGTTGAAAAGAAAAAAACTGGTGGAAAGTTGTTTTATAAGACAGCTCCAGAGTCATAACCAAAATGTCTAATCGAAAATACAATGTGAACATATATACACTCTCTTAATAAATTTAAAAAAAGCATAAACACATTGCAAAATTAAATACTTGTTTTTGAAGTTACAATTGGAAAATTATTTGTAAAGAAAAAGAAAATGATTTTAAAACATATTAATTTAATTTAAGTGTTTTTTTTATAATTAGTTTCTTTCTGTATTAAGGGCATGTTTTATATTGAGAAGTTCAAATTGTTTACAAATTAAAAGAAAAAAGTATTAATAATAACATAGTCTTAAAATAGGAATTCTTATTGGAAGCATCAGAAAGTACATAGTGTGTAAATTAAGTATCGAAACAAATATGTATTTTTCAAACTAAAATAAGTACAAATATTTTGTTTGTGGCATTGACTCTTAACAAAAGTTCCTGATTTTCTGACATAAAAAAAAAATCAACCTCCTAAGGGGGTGGCGGGTAGGGGATAACTTAATTTTTTTAAATAGCAACCCCTATTGAGTAACCCCTCATTTTATAGGTCTTGTCACCCTAAAATCAATGATATAAAGATAATTTAAATCCGTTGAGTTTAAACAAAATAGCGGCCAAAACTCTACGTTTGCAGTGAAGTCTCTTAAAATGGAATTATTAATTATTACCGTATTTGAATTCCGTCTTCCATTATTAAATTTGTGTTTAAAATAAAATATACGTTGTTATTGGTTTTTCATATTCTTTTGTAAAAAAAATAAATAAATAAAAAATACAGTTGGTTTTTAAAGTGAAACATCTATGCTATGTTGTTTCTTACCAAAATAAAAAAAAATAAATTGACAACAAGTATAAGACTTTAATGCGTAATTTTTATACGAAACAGTGCAATTACCCAAAATAATGAAAATAAAGGGTGTTTTACAAACGAATTGTAATTATTATTTGTTACAACAATGGTATTAAGCCATGAATAATACAAAAAAAAATCTAATTTACTATGTAAAACACACTCAAAGTAAGATGTATTACTAAGTTACCTTTGGTATTCCTTAAATATTCACAGATGTTCGAATTGATGGCCAAGAGCAACTTGACAAAGTCCTAAACTATTGTAAAATTCATGTAACACTTTGCCAATTGTCTGTTGATCAATTGACCGCGCTTCCCTTAAAATCCTACCTGAAAGCTCGTGTACGTTTTCTGGTCGGTTTACATACACTTTACTCTTGAGATATCCCCATAAAAAATAATTCAAAGGGGACAAATCAGGAGATCTTGCAGGCCATTCTAGGGAACCTCTTCTACCTATCCACTGATCAGGAAAAGTCAAGTCCAAATAATCCCTTACATCAACAGCGTAGTGAGGTGGGGCACCATCTTGCTGAAACCAAATACTTTCGTCCACGGCATGTTCCTCATCTTCAGGAGGAAACTCTCTTGAAATAGCGGGTACAATAGATTCACGCAACAGGTCCAGATACAGTTCATTAAATAACTCACAAGTTTCTTGATACGTACGTGTTCTGTCCCCATACCCAACAATGATGAGGATGTCAATCTTCTGTTTTGTACTTAAAAAAAAACATTGTTAAACAAAACTACAGAAGCAATTTAATACCGACCTCTCTACAAAATTAACTAAACCAGAATGAAGATATGAAACACTTTCCAAAGAATGTGCTTAACAAACACAAACAAGAACAAACATGGAAGGGTAATTGGAATTTTCCAAGTTTGGACTTTGTTCAGCCAACCCATCTTATCTACATTGTGTACTGCATTCCCATGGAGCTGAGATAACCAGAGCTACTTTATTGATTTATAAAATAAATCTCCGTTTTCTTGTTTCAGATCTCTCCTTTTTACTTATAAAGTCCTATAATTAAAAAGTCTATTTTATTTTAATATCACCTTAAAAAGGCCTCATAAATTTAAATTAGTAATAAAACGTATTGGTCTTCGGGATACTTTTCTAAAAAAAGTATTAAAACATTTCTTGAGTAATAACTACAACCATTCAAACATAATTGATGTTTTTGGCTATTTAAATACGGTAATAATTCCATATTAAGAGACTTCACTGCAAACGTAGAGTTTTTGGCCGCTATTTTGTTTAAACTCAACGGATTTAAATTATCTTTATATCATTAAAAAATTTAAGTTACCCCCTACCCGCCACCCCCTTAGGGGGTTGAATTTTTTTTTATATCAGAAAATCAAGAACGTTTGTTAAGAGTCAATGCCACAAACAAAATATTTGTACCTATTTTATTTTGAAAAATACATATTTGTTTCGATACTTAATTTAGACAATGTATATATATACAAGTTACATATTTGAAAATTTCATCCTACATCCAACTTGATTAAATCATAAATCAATATATGGTTTTCTTTATCCAACAGATAAAACTTAGTTTAAAACTTATAAAAACTGTACCGGAATTTTTTGATATCAATGTATATTGACGTACGGTAAATTAAAACAATTTATGAAGATTTATTTATTTTCAAAAATAAAAGAAGATTATTATCTTCAATATAGGTTAATACAAAAAGTAGCGTATTACTTTGCCTTTTTAAATCCCGCACTAATATTAAATCTAATACCTTCCAAGTTTGATTGACTATTTGGTACATTCCTACTACTTTGATACAGTTCATATTGTCCGTGTCTAAACCTGTAATTAAAACACGTTGAACCTTGCTGTGCGCATGACTGCTTCAATAGCGATTAACTCCAATACAATTGAGGCATTGTGTATCGCCTTTAGGTTTCTATCATTCAATTAAACAAGGAAATGTTTGCTATGTAGTTATAAATTCTCTCTCGTTGCTTAGTAAATTCCAGTGTAACCTATTAAAATTATTTGAAAATGTTATGTTAGATTTTCTTTAGTACAAAATCAGAGTAAAATTCATATTTACTTAGATAAAATATTATACCGTAAGAGTTTTAAGTTAGTCATACCTCCTATTTGCTTGAGAGAATTTCCAAAAAAAAATTTTTTCAAATAAATCATTCCCTATAGACCTAAAACACTAAGTTCTATTATAGTTTAAAAGTTGGAGATTACACTCCAATTTCGAGTTATTCATTTTATAACTCAAATATAATAACAGTCACGTTACACATCAAATAGGTCTGTTTTTTAATTCTAAACTCTGTGACACAAAGTTCAAAATATAATTTACAGTTTCAAAAAAAAAAATGTGTGTGTTTTTATGAGCTAATTTCATCCTTTTTTTAAATCAAAAATACATAATGTGATACATTGTATGGAGTTTATTTCCCATTATAAAGCCAAAATTCTAAGATAAATAACTTAAATGGTTTTAACGTAAAATGTTTACACGTTTTATTTTTTTACTTACTCAAAACCAATACAATGATTTTAAATTTCATTTTAATACTTCTCTAAAATCTGACAACCCGTCCTCATGATTTCAAAAATGTTTCAAGAATTACTCAATATTATTAATGAAATGAAAAATAGTTTATAAAATTTAATATAAACAGATTTTTGAGTTCTACGGGACGACTTTAATTTTAAAATTGTTATCTGGCGTGGCACATGAAATTTGAACCACCCTTCATTCTAAAGATCAACTGTATCATTTCTATGAAATTTGCATTAATTAAAAGCCTTTCGATGTAAGCAATTAAGGACAAAAATCACGATTGTTGGTATAGAACAAATATATTCATATTTTGTAAAAAATATTTTTCCTGAGAAATAAACTTGTAGTTAGAAAAATATCTACCTAACTTTCGTAGTAGATATGATAGGCCTGAAAGAACACATAACATAAAATAAAACTCGTAAAAACGTACAGGCTTCCAATGTAAAGTAGAATAATAAAGCCAATTATATAAATTGTAACACGTTGTACTTTAATCCTAAGGATTTACTAGACCAATTTTCATGAAATTTGTCTCTAATGATGGGACTAGTAAGGTAGATATAGCATATAATTACAGAAGTTACGAAATGCACACGTCCAACAGAGCATAACGTAACCTAACCTAAATAGACCGTTCCCAAGTTATCATAAATGTTAACGGAGAATATATACCCTAATAAATATTGACAAGAGTAACGCCTGAAAAACGTCAGTAGCCCACATAGGTTATAAAACAATATTTGTTGCACGGACTAGTAAGTAGATGGATGTGTATTTGAATTACTTTGCTATGGAGTTAGAGACCGACACTTCTTCAAAGATTAATAAAGAGTGGGTCATATTTCTAATTTAATCAAATAAACCGTCAACAGTCGTAAAAATTTATTTCCCACGTGTAACATCAAATATTTTATTATCTCTCAAATATGTTCTGAAAGTCAGAATTTCTATTTAGTACTTTGGCGATTGGAGGAGAGGATTTTAAAATTGAAAAATGTCGTCGAGATGAGAAAAATATTGATGTTTACTAACGACGATCTGAAGCATTATAATGTATACAAGACACAAACATCAGAGTGATTAGCTGTAATCAATGATGGCTGACAATTTATGAATTATTAATCATGGTCAATGTGATCCTATTGTTAAAACAATCTGAAACAGTTCAATGTTTATTTGTAAATAATATGAAACTATAATAGTAGTTATTATAAAACAAATTAATGATTTTATTTTGAATTAGGTAAACAAATCGCTTGTGGAGAGGTAACTTATAGTTTATTCTGACATCCCGTAATCTTTTTTTTATCAAAATAAGCGTTCGTTTACCAAAACTGGTCTAAAACTAAATATAAGCTGAACATAATTATTTCATTTCAGTTCTAAACGTTTAAATAATATGTACTCTTTAAAATTCTTAAGAGAAGTAATTTGATTACCAACATAAACTAAACTGAAAACTTAAACAATCGTACATCCGTATTCTTTCCGGTTTGTTTTACACTTCGTGATATCTCACGTATTTTCAGTTTTATCACTATCTGTGGTCTTCGAACCACAGATATGATATAAATTATATTTTTATGTAGATCTGTATGAGGTTTTAGAGGGTGAGCTGGTTGGTCCTCGTCATACCCCTGGATAGCTGTATTCGTCAAATACAGTGAACTGAACGCCAGCAGTAGCTGCTCTTTTGAGTACAGCCCTCTCAAACAGCATGGCCAGTTATAATTCTAACAGTTCTTTTGAGAACTCAAGACAAGATTATAGGAAAAGTAATCGCAAACATCCAAATAGATTTAAGGTACTTTTATGGTGTAGCCAAGACAACTTTAACAACTAAGGGCTCAACTAGATATTAACAAAAACCTAATAATGAGAGAGAGAGAGAGAGAGAGAGAGAGAGAGAGAGAGAGAGAGAGAGAGAGAGAGAGAGAGAGAGAGAGAGAGAGAGAGAGAGAGAGAGAGAGAGAGAGAGAGAGAGAGAGAGAGAGAGAGAGAGAGAGAGAGAGAGAGAGAGAGAGAGAGAGAGAGAGAGAGAGAGGCACGGGCAACTACACAAGAAAAGAAATTTGGTGCGCTAACAGAGAAACTGCTGTGGAAATCTGTGAGACTGTCAAGGGCAGGACAAAGGAGAAACTCGGGTTCCATGTATCACTGGGAAAAGATGTCTCCAAGGAAAAAATAAAAAGAACAAGTCCAAACACTGACAAGAATACCCCTAACAACGGTCAAATTAACATCCTACATTGGAATGCGAAAATCTCTCAAGAATGAAGCTGAAGACATCAAACAAGAAATAAATAAAACAAAAGCGAAGGTGGTGTGCATTCAGGAGACTTTCCTATCATGAGATAAAAAATTCCATCCAAGGTTTCATAGCTATACTTTGCTTAGTCACTCCCGACAAAATAGAAGAGGGGGAGGAGTGGCTTTTCTTCTGCACGACTCACTGCCGATAAGCAACATAGCTAAGTTCTCAACAACACATATAGAAGCAATGGCTGTAGACATACAGGTACACAGATCATGCAAGTTGACTATTGTAAATGTGTATATACCTGGTCAAGGAATAACCCTACCAGAACTCCACAGTATTAGACCTAAGACCAAAAATTACGTAATTACTGGTGATTTCAATGCAAGACACCTAAGCTGGGACAATGACACCAATCCAACCGGCCAAGTGGTTTACCAATGGATACAAAATGAAAATATGATTCTGTGCAATGAAAGCGATCAACCGACTTACCAATCACCCAGCTCTGGCTCACTTAGCACCTTGGACCTATCCATAGTGTCAGCAAACTTAACCCTTAAAATAGAAAACTGGAGAGTAGGAATCGACCTTGGAAGCGATCATCTCCCAGTCCACTTCACACGTAGTTTTTCCGAGAAGAACAGAGAACAAAATCCAATACCACAAATCAAAAATAAAATTAGTAAGGGTACGTGGGACACTTTCAGACAAAAAGTAGACGAGCATCTTTCCACCTACGACGACAGATTAACAGACATAGAAAACGCTATCAGTCTGCCAGCTGAAGCTAGCATACCTAAAATGAGATGCAGGAATTCACGCCCAGCAAACATCTGGTGGACTCCTACCCTTACGGAACTAAGGAGAAATAGACAAAAAGCCAGGAGAAGATGGATGAAACAAAGAGATTCAAGAAGTAGAGCTGAGTACAATCGTACCAACGCAATTTTTCGTAGAGAAGTGTTGAAAGCAAAACGATCCAGCTGGAGGGAGTTTGTCTCCTCTATCAACTCAAACACCCCAGCATCGGCTGCATAGAAAAGATTTAAGAGAATTGAGGGACAGAATATCAAAAGTATCAACCACATCAAAGACAAGAACAATAGGATTTTGACAGAAGGAAAATAGATAGCTAACTTATTTAATACAGACTATGCCAATAAATCTGCAATGGCAATCTCGTTCCCAAAAACACTAACCCCTGAAGAGCAATACCTATCATGTAATCTGGACCTCCTCACATTAAATGATGACATGGCTGATGTCCCTTTTACAATGAACGAACTCCGAGAATGCATAGCAGACGTACAAAATAGTGCACCGGGCGAAGACAACACTCACAATGCCTGTTGAAGAACTTGTCCCAACAACCTCTTGATGAAATACTCATCCTGTTCAACAACATCTGGAATACAGGTAACATTCCACAAAGATGGAAGCAAGCCATCGTCATACCTATTCTGAAACCAACAAAAGATCAAGACGTACCTGAATCATACAGACCAATCTCTTTAACATCTTCTCTGGGAAAATTAATGGAGAGGTTGGTCAGCAAAAGGCTGGTATGGAGATTGGAAAGCGAAATAAGCTACACTCAAGGCAGTTTGGATTCAGACCAAGAAGAGGAACAACAGACGCTCTTCTACATTTCACAGAGTCAATCTATAGAAGCTTCTCGGACAACAGCACAACAGTAGCTGTAATGGTGGATCTGAAAGCGGCCTTTGACAAAGTACCCCATTCCACAGTCCTACTGCATTGTCTACTCATTGGAATTAGAGGCAAGATGCTAAAGTATCTTCAGAACTTTCTAAAACTCCGTAAAATTAAAACAAAAGTTAATAACATACTCTCAGATGAACTTGCAATCAACAGTGGAGTTCCACAAGGATCAGTTCTGAGTGCGGCCCTGTTCAACATTGCACTCTTTGACTCTGCCTAACACAACAGACAGCTGTGTCTACGCCAACGATATATCAATATGGAGCTCTAACAAGGACTCAATACAAGCCACATGGCAGGTGCAAGCTGCTTTAAATGCTCTCAATGTATGGACAGAGAAGTGGAACATGTCAATCTCCTCACCAAAGACAGAATGCACTTTTTTCACAAGAAAATACTCATTCAAGCATTTTGTACCAGAACTGCAATGCAGAAGAAAACTAATACCCTACAACCCAAACCCTGTGCTACTTGGAATCACTCTGGACTTAAAACTTTTGTAAAAGAACCATATCCAACAGACCTCAATACAATGCACAAAAAAAAATAAATCTGCTCAAGGCTGTTCCTAGTAGAACATGGGGAGCAGATACTCTCATGCTGAGACAGTTCTTTGTATCATTCATCCGATCAAAAATGATGTACGGAGCAGAAACTTGGAGCTCTGCTGCTAAAAAACATCTAAACAAATAAATACAATCCGAAACCCAGCCCTTAGAATATGCCTAGGATGCCCAAAAACCAATACGAGCCATGGAAATTGAGCTCAATGTGGAGCCTCTTGAAGTATACATTCAGAAAATAGTCTGGCACAAATCTGCGGACCCTACATCATTTCCAGCCCTCAGACCAGACCCACAGGTGGCTCATCACAAGTCTTCCTTTAATTACCGGACAACAAGTGTGATGATAAACGCATCGGACATGACCCCAGTACCCTACCCTACTGTCAACTGCATCCCACCATGGAACTTTCAACCACCAAAGATTGAATTAGACCTCCCTGGACTGACATCTAAAAACGACCCTATAGAAATGCAAAAAGCTGCCGGCCTTGAAGTTATACACTCAAGATATGAAAGTCACTATAGGATTTACACTGATGGGTCATTGAACTCCACAGAATCAATATCTGGAGCCGGTTACTTTACGGAACATTCAGGCGAGTCCTTCTTTGTCCCAGCGAATTCAAGCTCCAGTACCGACACTGAACTACTGGCCATCAACGCGGCGGTTTCTCATTGCATAACTGTAAAAAGTAAAAAGATATGCATACTCAGCGACTCCAAAAGCGCATTACAACTCCTCCAACAATATAGGCCCTCAAGTTACTACCACAGAGTCCAAGAGATTTTAGAACTCCTGAATCTGTCCACGGACAAGGAGATTTTCTTTCAATGGACACCGAGTCATTGCGGACTTCATGGAAATGAGAAAGCTGATGAAATAGCGAAGGCAGCCACCAATATGCATCCTATACCATCTAAAGAACTACCTCTTGCAGGCTGCATGGCTGCATCTCACAGAATCCTGAGACACAGGTGGGTGGACCAGTGGAGAGATGAACTGACGGGTCGCCATCTTTACGGACTCCTCAAAGAACCAAACAACACTGTCATCTACAAGAACTTGCCCAGGTCCGTGTCAACATTTGCCTCAAGAGCTAGAACAGGACATATTGTAACACAGTCCTATCTTTTTCATTTCCAACTTGCAGAGTCGCCCCTGTGTCTTGTATGTCAGATAGAAGAAGAAACCGTACAACACATCCTCCTTGATTGTATCATCAGATCGGATGTCAGAGATGAGCTGAAGAAAAGACTCCAACCTGATTGCACTCTTGGACGAATTCTGACTGATCCCACCTACTGGAGACTGGCTAGCTATGTGTACGAGAGACACCGTTCGGTCGGCATCACCTGAGGCTGGATGCACGCACCATGAAGATGAAAATGAAGATGTATAAGGTTTTAGTATATATATAACGAAATCAATTAATTAGTAGTATAACGTTCAGAAAAACGTCTACAATTTTGTTTATTGTTACATTTTAACACTGCCTACAGTGTATATTTCAAACGTTTCAATCCAACCATTGTTTTGAGTCAGCACTAACACGGGTATGTGACAGGTACTCTACATATTATATTAATCAATTTATATTATGAATGTGATAACATACATTACCTAATGACAGGAAAGTACAACAAGGCTCCTTATACACTGAACAGGCTATATTGGGAAATGAAGCAGTCATGATTTTATAAAAGAAGGGGGGCGCATCTGGACCTGAAGGAGCAGAATCTGACTAGAACCGAAAACAGAGCCAGATCTCCGTGTTATTGCTTTTACCCCCCTAAGTATATAGCAATAAGTTAGTAGAGCGCGTGTAAAGTAAAATGCAGTAATAAAATATAGTTTAAAATATTATCTACGGTTTACGTTTTATTTCTCACCCGAGCTAATTTCAAGAGACTTACGCCGCCTGCAGTTTTCGACATCCTGACAACCGTTCGAACGTGCAGCAATGAGCGCATAAGCACCACCGCTCATGAACCACCCATGACACTCAGGAGTTTACTTACAATCATAATAAGTTACACTCCTAACTTATTTGGTAGTTTGGGTTTGGAAGTATCGTTGGTTTTATTTTTTATTGATACTAATTTTCAATTTGGTATTAAAATAACTTTGGAATCATTTTATATCGTTGCACAAAATAGTTGGGGAGATTTTCGCGGACTACAAAGTATATAGTAAAACTACGCATGACGTATATGCAAGTATACAATTGGATTGTAGGTATAATTAATAATCATTATAGATGAACAAATTATCTACGAATACCAGTCCACCCCATATATATTTAGAGCCAGTTCTGACATTTCGTAGGGGACAATGTTCCGTGTTAAAACAAAGAAACAATAATTACCACGACTAGCCTTTTGGTCGGAGGGGGGAAAGAGAAGAAAGATTAAGACTGGACCCAGTGTAAGTTTTTGTTTAAAAACAATTATCTCGTTAATTTCTCTTTTGCAGAGAAGAAAAACGATAAAATATTGCCTTGAAACTTTTTTAAATGGAAAATTGTACAAGTTTAAGACACAAAACGTTCATATTGGGAATTAATGTAGATTGCTAACCAAGAAATGGAGTGAAAAACACGTTTAAAGATTAATAGATTATTCCTTAAATATTACGTAGATCCAAATTTATAAAATATGTACATTATTTTTTATAATTGTCATACCGAATACAATTTGTAATACAATTTTAAATAACTTACTGTCTAATAGTCTTATTTATCAGGTTCATTTCATGACGTCCTTTACTATTTTATTTGTAATCGTTAAACCAACTATTGTTATTTATATACAATTTGTATCTAAGTTACCGTCTAATGATATGGATAATTAGCCTCACAATTAAACCACTACAACAAGACTGTAATTAATAGCAACTTTCAATTTGCTATTATACAAACTTTGACGACAGTTAGTACCATATAACAAATAAGATGGACAGATTATGGAGGGGATACCAAGTCTATAACAATCACTACAGTTGTCATTACCCATTTGTAATCTTCATATCGACTATTGTTGTTATGGCAAAATAAACCATAATGCCATCGTGTCCACTTTAGATTACCCTCAAACCCATAATTACTTATTTGTGGTTTTCTACATTAATTTTCATAATTATTCTTGATATATAACAAAATTTTATTGAAATAGCTTGAGCAAATTTTGAGATATAACAACTTATGTGACACCCTCCACATTTATTCTTCCTTTTTAAATGATAACTCTCGAACCCGCAATTTTTTGTTGTTTATTATTTATTAAATAAATGATTTAAAAACTTTTTTTTAATATGTAATGTGAAACATATTAGGAAAATGTTATCACAATCATTCCACCCAATATTGAGAATATGTAATTTTGTCTTCTCGTCTTACTGAAACTTATATACTAAATTTTTAGTTTGATTAGTACAAATTAATTTTGTTTATATTTGTATGGAAGAGGTTGTACAATATTTGTGTGTCGTTATTATTTATACTACACAGTTCTAAGAGAGGTTGTGTGAAGAACCCTTAGAGTGCAATATGGCCAGTCATATCTATAATCTCGTATTGATCCCAACCTAACCTAACTAATGTCTACTTCGTGATGTGAAACCGAATCCAGGTGGATTTATCGCCTCAAGAATCAATTTAACCTCACTCCTATCCCTGTCACTACATATCCACAAGGAATAACATTACACAACCCCTAAACTATGTCTTGTCCTACTTATTAACTGAGTAATCTTGACGGGGAGAATGAAGGGTTACTGAAATGTCTAGTCTTGTACACTCTGGTGAATTTATCGTCACAAGTATCAATTTAACCCCACACTCACCCCTTCATTCAATTTCCACAAGAAATAACGTTATACAACCCCTTTAAGTGTAATTTTGAAGGAGAGAAATATAAGATCTACCGAAATACCTTAATCTTACCGAAAAGTAACGTGTTTATACTTTTATATTATTTAGAGTTAGACTGACTTTCGATAGATTAAAATAGCAAAACAACAAGGCTATGTAACTATGTTAAAATAGTTTACAACCACTTATGATAATTATCTGATAATAACTATGCAAACTTTACGTTTTAGTTTAGGCACATGTATGCGATGAATATTCAATAAGTTTACTACGTATAGTTTGTACAACATCAAAAAAATTTATTTTGATAAATTGATAATACAGTTAGACATTTAAAAATAAAAATACTTAAAGAACTGACGTTTGCTAAACAGCTTTTCAGCCGGGTACTATGTGGACAGAAAATTATTTTCCCGTCGCCGTTGTTCTAACATTCGCTACCAGAGTTCGCTACTAGTTATTAAGGCTTTGGTCAACACCGTAAAACTTTGAACCCCTCGACAATTAAACCTGCAACCTCTTTCTCGTAAACCATTCGTAACTCACAGTTAAAGATATATTCGGTTGTTTTCAACTATCCCATTTCTGAGCTTAAATTCCAATATTGCAATTTAATTGTTTCTGGAGTCATGAAAGCCAAGGAATTTATGATCAATTTGGAAATAATGACCTCTTGTCTGTGGTATTTTATGAGTCGTTAAATGAGGAACACTGGGCGGATTAATTCAGCATTTTTTAAGTTTAATACAGATTGATTAACAATTAATTTCATTAATACAAAAATTTCTAATCTTCGTAAAATTGAACTGAAATTGCAACTTGTTAAAATTGACAGGAATTCTCTCAGACGCCGAACACTTCAATATAATTATGTACATGCATATTCCGGGAGCACACTACAAAATTAAACTATTTTGCCTACAAACTAGTGTAATTTTAAATATAACTAATTCCAGTGTTATATTTAAATTTTCTAAATTTTAACTTCAACTATTTTACAATATATATATATATATATATATATATATATATATATATATATATATATATATTATAAAAAGCTAGAAGAACACATTTTAATGCTCTAACCTGTGAAATGACTTGTAACGCCTAATTTTCCAATCATAATTTAAGAATCTATCTACTCACGCATTTGACACAATTCTTGACTACAATAAATTCAACATGGTGCTTATGTTTGCATATATTTAAGTATATTTAGAAGGTAGGAGGGGGTAAGTGTTAACATAAAATGTTACGCATTATCTTAAGAACAGATCATTCCAAACCTCTCAAAATGTTTAAGTGTGATATGGATAACAAGTAGGGGTCTCATGAATTAGAATTAGATTTCACTCTGATTCTCTTAACACGTTGAGGAGGAATATTTATATTGGCAGTTTTTATACAGGAACCATTTTAACAAAGTAATTTGTACAACTGAGTTTGAATCTTTCAAACCCAACATTCGCCACAAATCCCCTAAACATTTAAAAGAAATTCAATATTTTGAAAAAATTATTTATCGGGAAATTCTAACTTGACATCGCTTTTTATGACTAAGTGAAAGTCATGTTCTTGCCGCATCGATAACTATAATTTTACTTCACGAAATCGATTTTAAACAGGCGATTAATGTACGTTATATAATATGTGGTTGTAGAAAAGTGAGTAAAGAGCGTGTGATATCGTTTAGACCATAGTATGAGTATGACAGTATCCATCAAATGCCCGGCATCGCTGACATGATGTTATGAGTGTTTCTTGTATTTTGTGTAACCGATGTTTGACGAACTTGACCTTGGCATTAATATTGTACAAAATGTGATCTTAGATAAAATGTATAAAAGAAACAACTGCAATTTTGGAATTTTGCAATCATTCGCCATAATCAACAAATAATCTAGTTTATATACTACACTTAGTAATGTTCCGATTAATACAAACATTGTTGCTGATTAATAGTAATTTTTATTTCATATTTCAATCATTTTATTTATTAGATTATTTTAATTTTCAAGAGTAGAAAACATGTATTGTATCTTTGGAAAAATAAATTGTCTTTAAGTTGCACCAAAAAGACCTAACGTGAAACGTTTAACGACGTATGGTCAAACATGACCCGCAATTTTTTTTTTTTTATATATATATAATTCGTAGGGCGATATATCTGATTATTAATTTCACAATGATGTATTTACTCTCTTTTATTAAATTATTTAATAGCCTACAATCAAAGGTAATAGCCCTACAAGTAAAATTACATAATAAAAAATCTGTCCTGCGCAATACAGAAACTAAATAGTATAATGAATAAACTAAGTTCTATTTTTCGAGTACCGGGGAGCTTATTTGTCTGTCTCAGTTTACACGTCTGAATGAAACAATTACGAGGTATGGATTGATAGACGCCGCGCGAATATGGGGAGAAAACTGGATGTTATAAGTTCTTACCCATTGAATCTCAAATTACTTCAACAGATAGGATCAGAGGACATTTCGTAATCTCAGGTGATGGTGTATCCAATAGAGAGATTTCAATAACTAGAAGTTCTGTATTAGAAATTGTCTAAAAATGTTTTATTGTCAAACAGTTTGTAACGTTGTCATGTAAATTACAGCAGATGTGTTCAGAAACAATAACAAGAACACTTTGAATGTTTACACGGGTCAATGTTTTTTCACCTTCCCACTGCTTCAGGCTAACTGATGTTGCGTTTTAATAACACATGTTTATATTACATTTTGCATTCTCATTCATTATAATTTTGAAATTTGCCGGCTGGTCATATTTGATAAGCAACTTCCCCTTTGATTTTTAAAACCAAACCAACATAAGACAGACCATTACATTATTATTACCATAAGAAAAACTTTAAAAAAATATTTTAAATTTTTTACAACAAAGAATGTAATAAATTGTGAAGAAGCACAACAAGCAGATACAATTTTTTTTTTCTTAACCTCTTAACCACTTTAATAACCAAGATTCGCTGGGTCAACATAAAGAATATTTGAACCCTTCCGTGGATCGAAAACTAAACTTCTACACATTGGAAAGCTCTAGCCACAATCCAACCGGGAGACTTTGATCAATTATATGTTAGAAATTAATTTAGATTCAAGGTTTCAGTTCTAGTATAAAAGTATATTTTCTGAAGATGTTAACTATGTTATGGAAATCTAAATCAGGAAACTGAGCAGAACATATTTAAATAATAATTATTGTATTTTTGTTCCTGTAAATGTGATTTGGGAAATTATCAACTTTTACAAATGACTTTTGAGAGAAACTAGTCACAGGTCTTTTGTAAAGGCCTCAACACATAATATATAAAACAATGAAACCAGATTTGATTATCTCTTAAAACATATTTGTTTGAAAGGCCTACAATTTTTTCTTTTACAATTGTTGTAAAATAACTTTACCAAGAATTAATGAATTAAAAACTGATGAAAACTTTATAATTATCTTTTGTTTTACAGTGAACTAACCTGCCAAAGTCATGATATCCATTACACCACACCGCACCCTCGTGGAAACCACAAAACCACGTGACAACTAACACGCTACACAACGACCACATCATCGTTAACAGGACGTTACCTGTTGTCTATAAGCGTTTTACTTTTGTCTATAAAATCTTAGGGTCAAAATAATATATTTAAAATATGAACTAGTTTGAGGTCAAATTGTAGGTGAATACTCTATCATGAAATATAAACCCTATCTTTGTCAATAATATTATGGAAATAAACAAAGTTTAATCTGTTTGTAAAAGAATTAATTGAAATCAAGTAATTAAACAAAAATTTAAAAGAAGAAATTATTAAATTGCTGAAATTATTATAATAGATTAGTGATAGAAATTATGCATCCAGGAAGTAGAATCTCCAGACAACATTATTACGTATATGATGGATCCGAAGGAAATATGAGTTCAAATAGAAGGGTTCACAGCTAAGACAATGACAACTTAGGGGGGGGAGAGAGAGAGAGAGAGAGAGAGAGAGAGAGAGAGAGAGAGAGAGAGAGAGAGAGAGAGAGAGAGAGAGAGAGAGAGAGAGAGAGAGAGAGAGAGAGAGAGAGAGAGAGAGAGAGAGAGAGAGAGAGAGAGAGAGAGAGAGAGAGAGAGAGAGAGAGAGAGAGAGAGACCACAGAAGAAGCAAAGTACAGTAGCTGTAGTCGACGAACACCACTTTCTGTTTATACCTTATGGAAGCATTCACAAAAGGAGCATCTCTTTATGATGATTAAATCCTTTACCGGCTGCTCCACGAAGAGAAGAACCTGGATAAGGAAAGTGTTTTGGTTCAGCCGATACGCAAAATCTGTCTAGGGTGAGTCAAACTATTGTCAAAATATTTGACACATTTTTTGTTTTAAAAAATTAATAAATAATAGAATTTTCTAGCTACTAGATCACGTTCATGCAAAAGCCAACATCTGACACCATAACATTTCCACTAATACAACCCACTTAACTAATTTGGCACAATATTCAACTTCTTCGTATGTGTTAAAATAAACTCTCTAAAGATCATAATTATATTCAGATGTTGCTCAGATTTGGTCTTTAGGCTCAATTTTACAAACCATCTGACAAGTTAGGTAATAAATAAATCAGTCAATAAATTTCAAAATGTTGGCCTATTTTAAAGTTTGAAAAACTCATTTTTCCAAAATACCCTCAAGGATATAAAATATTATATGGTCAGCAATATATTATGGTTATAGCTCATTTTGTTCATAAATTAAATTTGTATACAAGTACAATCAAACGATTTATAAAAATAAAGTTTTCATGGCGAAAATAAATAACTAAATAATACATTGAAAATATGACGGAAATATAACAAAAATTAATTATAATAGCCCTAGTAACTTGAATAGTATTTTAGTTAAATTAAATTAATCATTGAATTTATTTTAAAAAGTAGTAATAAACTTGTTTTCTGAAAAGTTTGAGAACTAAATAATTATGAAGATGGGAGCACTTGTCCTCAAAAGTTGGGAAATATGATTACGATTGCGTTGATAAGTACTCACAAACATTGCAGCGTTTTTGGACGCATGTTTGTTTGACAATCGTTTTAATGAGTCGATGTGAGTGTTTTTGTGAAAATCTAAAACTTTGAGTATCGAGATCTAATTAAAAATTTGTTTTTGAAAGGCAATACGCTTTTACAAATTAAAATCCAGTTGATCGCTATATACGGGGACTCTGCACCATCATTTATCACAGTAAAATTTTGGGTAGTTGAAAATTGAAACGTTGCCATCCCAGCTTGGGTGACGATGAACCTTCGGCACGGCCAAAAAATGTAACAACTGAAAAAAATATCGCTCAAGTTCACCAAATGGTACTGGTAAACCGTCGAATTAAGGTTAGAGAGATGGCAGAGGCAATGGACATGTCCAAAAATGTGTTTGTTATATACTGAATAAAGATTTAGGCAATAGAAATGTGGGCGCACTTTGTATCGCATTTGCTCACATTGAACCTAAAACGTTCAAATGCGTGTACAAATGCATATTCAAATGCGTTCAAATGCGTGTACAAATGCATATTTTCAACGCTTTGTTGGTGCAGTTTAGATGCAAAAATCAGATTTTTGGCTACGTTAAATTACTTTAGATGAAAGTTGGATACACCAATACACTCCTGAAACCAAAACACAATCAAAAGAATGGACTGCGAAGTGAGAATCGGCTTCAAGGAATGCAAAGGTTGCTCCTCCTTCTGGTAGAGTGATGGCGACTGTTTTCTTACTCTATTATCTTGAAAAACGAAATATGTTTGCAAGATGATATTATGCATCATTACTTGATAAGCTAAAGACAGAAACTGCGAAAAAACTGATACACTTGTAGAAAAAAAATTTCTCTCACCATTACAATCTGCCGGCTTACAACACAAATCTACGAATTACAGTTAAAACTGCTTGCCCACTCTCCTTTACCACACTAGACTCAAGTGATTTTTTTTTTTTTGGTTCTATAAACTAAAAGTTGCGTTCGGATGACAGAGATTTTCGTAAAATAAGGAGGTCGTCACCTTTGTTGATATATATTTTGCGGAGAAAGACTTCAACTACTATTTGGACAGGATAAAGGGATGGGAACATTGCTGGGAGAAATGTATAGACCGACAAAGAGACTATGTAATATAAATAATAGACTATGTACAAAAAATATAAATAATTTGAAGAAAAAAATTATTGTTTCTTTGTTGGGTTGAAATATTTCAGACTACCCTTATACTCTTTTTGGTAGTTAGTTAAGTCCTATAGTAGCTCCTTTTGAACAGCTTTCTGATCTCCACTTAATAATATTATATATTCTAATGAAGCATATGTGTAACAACACCACAAAAATTCGCGTCCTATAAGTCAGCTTATTAGTGCATATAAATACAATGTTTCTCCTATGACAATCTTATTTGTGCTATTTCAGTTCAATCATTTCCTTTAAATCCAAATCTCAAAACTTCTTAAAACCAGCTTCTAAGAGATCGTCTAACGTAAGGCTAAAATTGGTTCTCTTTAAATTCAAACTAAATAATTTAAAAGAAAACCATTTTTCAGCAGTTAGGTTATGTACATGAATTCTGAGTAAAAGCATCAGAAAATTTTCTCATAACCAACATGCGATTTCGCTATTTTCTTTGTTTACTTAATCATCAAACTAATTGTTAACAAGTTAGTGGGCGCCATTAGGGCACTTAACACTGACATGCAAACTAAGTCTTACACAAGTTTGTTGAATCTCGTAAATTTTGCATATTGCTTGTGTCGTGATGACGACTCGGTCCTGGAAAATCATGAAACTGTTTGTTTATGTAAAATATTCACCGTTTAAAAGTTTACGCTTGTGATGTAAAATTATAGTTTTGGCAATACCTTTATTTCTTTATTATTATTATAATATTTATCGATAATGTTTCAAGTAGAAATAAATTTGAACATTTTTATACAGTTTCTAGTGGTGCATGATAATTATTCAAATATTTTTATATTAAATATGATTAATTTATTTCATCAATCTCGAAAAATTAATACATTACTATACGGACAAACAAGAATCTTTCTTACCATATTGCATGTCATTTTAATTTTATTTCCTTTTCCATACTTAGGTACAGTCAATTACAAGAGCGTTAATGTAGAAAATATCCGTATGTAATTGAATATCCTTTATTTATAAAACATGAATATCAGCCAAAATGCAAACGTCAATTGTTTTAAATTAAGATACCTAATCCATTATTACATATTCAGGAACAGAATATTGCCTTAGATAGTTTACCAACTCATTTTAAACAACTTTCAAAATATATGTCTACGTATCAATTTCTCTACATATCTTTTACGATATTCCTAAATCTGACAAAATATTGCTCAGAAATTATATTATATGTGTTAATCATAATAACTTCATTTAATACTGTCCCATAATATTACTCCACGTGGATTTGGTGCTGGTGAACAAATCGGGGAACATACACATACATAATTCTATACAAATCTGATGAAAAAAACATTTTATCATAATTATCTGTAAAATGAATAGTGCATGTTTCACAGTCGCAGTCCCAGGTAAAAGACTCCCTATACAGACGGAATTACTTCGACAAGAAGATGTTGATAATTATATAATAATGCTTTATTCTTACCACTTGGAACTCAGTATTGATACATTGCAGAATACTCACCTGTAACAGAAATAAAATAATTTTATTAATTACAATTATTTAGTAAATACATTTTTTTTTATTTCTGAGGTTCCATTGAACACATTTTATCATAAATAATACGTTCATTAACTGTTTGTTATTTCATTATGGTAGCTCATATATCACTGAAGATGGCGAAATTGTCGTTGAAACTCGTTAGACTTAATAAACGTATCAACGTGATCAAGTTTAATTTTAATTTTATTTCATCTCACTCCATTTTATTTCTCAAGTCAAGCTCGATATTTACTTAATGGAAGTTATGTTTATTGTACTGCTAAGAACAAATGGTCAAATATTTAGCAAGTCTCAAACTAATATTGTGTTGTGGTCAATTACAAAAAAAAAGAAGTTTTTCTTAGATTTTTAACTTAATATTATAAACAGCCGCAATTTAAAAATGTACAAAATAATAAAAGTTTTTACTGTAGTTAACTAGTAAATAATTCATATCCTAAATCTAGTCTCAATATTGTGTCCATTTCCAAAGTTAAAAAACAGAATACGAAAAATTTTCAGATATAAGTTTTTAGGACATTATTTTTCCTCAATTTTATAGGTACAATCCTATGCTCAAGATAGGCTACATATTTTGTATTATCCTTGTATACAAATATATATATCTAACAAATTAGAAATTTCAGGAAGCATAATTAATAGATGCATACTCTGGAGTCTAACAGCAATTATTGCGATATTTCTAACAATAATAATAATTAATAACTCATTTTTGAAAGAACAAATTATTTTATATTCTGACATGTTAAACTAATTTTCACTAAAAATTAAGAATTCGTTTATTCAAATAGAATTCATTTAAAGAAACCGGAGACTTATATTCAAACTACGATATTAACATTATTCCACCAAACTTGGTTAGCGATTAATAAATTTCAAACCAACTTTACTGGTACATGCATTATCATAGGAAAACTTAAATATTTTGTAAAACAAAAAGGACTACTACTCTACAGCCAAGGAAAATAAATAAGCCTTTAAACAGCTGTTTTCTCTATGGGAATTCTTCCTGTAGAGCGTTTTGTGTTAAAGAAACATTAAAGCCCAGGAGTATTTAATGTAACATGCGAACAGTTTATAAACCCTCAAAACAGCCTTTCTTAATGGAGAGGTGAAACTTAACTTAGATACACATTACGCCAACACTCTAAGGACCTACACAATCCACTATCAAAACATTGTTCCTCCAGATTAAGCCACCTTGTTTGATTACGAGGTAATTGGATTTTACAGGTATTAAGATTTACAGCTTGTTAAGATAAGTCTTAAACCTTCGACTATTCTACTATAAAAGGTGGAAAAATTAATGCACACGATTGATCACATATAACTTTTTGGTTTACAAGTCAATTTCACCAACCCTCCCCAAACCCCGTAAAATACGGTGATAAAAAATATAAAAATGTAAAAGTATATTTTATTATTACTTAATTCAATATAAAATCAAATTACCTGATAGTTTTTCTTGGCACAAGAACCAAAATTCAACGATGACGATGTACTTCGCCGACATTAGACAATTATATCTTCACCGATTTTATCCATATATGTTTTGGAAATATGAATTTGCCAAACAACGTTAAATATGATTTAACCAAATACTGATATATTTGTCAAACACCTCCTGTCAACTCTCTGTGTATATATCGGCTCCTGTTTTCGTTAAAGAAACAGATAGTACAAATGTTTAACTGAGTACAAGTATATTATATATGTATTTCATAATTGATTTCTGCTATTATGACAATTTAGGTACACAAAGTATAAGATGACCACCTGTTAAATTTGAACATGTTTAACTTTGGTTGACTTCATCTAACGTCAAAATATATTATTTTTCGACATATTAGTTCGGCATTAATGCGCCACTATAAAGAGCCTTACGCTATCACCCGCATTACAATAACCTTTATAAGTACGTTGGATAATCGAGAGTAACTAAAATTTGCTTTCCCCAAAGTGTACTATTATATGATTAAGAAAATAAAATGTAATTTTCTTTGCTGTAGAAGTTTCTTATTGGAGACAATTTGGTATAAAATGATACCCCATTTTTGTGTAATTTTTTCAAAATAATATAAATATTATTACTTTCAATATATATTATTCAAAAAATATTATATAATATAATACTTTAAAGACGGCCTAAAAACTTACTTTGCTTGTGCCATAATCTCGTCCTAAGCGTAAATCCTATTTTAATGAAAACTCATTTGTCGTTGTTTTTCTGGGTTATCCCTAGAATTTGATTTTCTTTTAATTGTGATTTTCACACTCTTTTGATTAATTAATATTCACTTTGTATCGAAACATGAACGAAATAGGACCCATTTGGATAAACTAGGTCATATAACAGCTCTGTGGTCGATATTTTGTGTTTACCGATAACTCCAGAAAAGAGGTTTTACTCAATGCGACCGATACATTCTGTTTGGACTCATGAGATTACTGTTTACCAAAATTAGATAAACATCATTACAACCAATTACAAAATGGATATGGCTATAAGATTTTTAATTTGGCTTGAAAAAATATAAAAAGTCTCAACATATAGGTAAAATGTGCCCAAATATATAAATTTATAAATAAAAATCACTCTACTTGTTTCGAATATAGAACACTGTACATAGGACAGACAAATGGACATCATTAAATAAAAAACACTCTTGGGAGCTGAGAGGATGCAAAAAAATATATATTCAAGAAACACTCAATGTATTTTTTAACCTATCTCTAACATTTTTCTATAATTGTTTCTATGTGTAGGAATAACACAGTCATTATATTATTAGTTGATATTTGTTAGGCAATTTTGATACATTTTCATGAATATAACACCATCTAAAATATACTAACATCGTAATGACGATCATTTAAACCATTTTACTATTTAACTTTTCAATTGACCGGAGTCTAAAGAAACAAAAACCATTTTAAAACTGAATCAAATTACATTTAATAAAAAATGTGTATTTTGAATTTAGAATCTATTAATATTTAATAATACAACAGAATACAGAAAAGTAATTTGAAGCAAGGAAAATAAATACGCAACATTGTCGCAAGAGCGCTGTGAACTGCTCCTCTGAGAATTAAAATTGGCTTTGTAGCAATCCCAGTCTAAATCCTGCTTGTCTAACAACAATATTTAGAGTTTTACAGTCAAAGCGCAGTTTTTATTCCATTTTACCGACAATTTAATTGAAGTCTAATGAAGAACAAAAGTGTATTGTTCAAAGAATAAATATTAACTTTTAGTTGCAGGTATAAAATCCATTTTTACGGAATTAGGAGTACAGCCCTTGTCCTTTGAAAATAACTAGCATATTGATTTCTTTTCGTCTTTAATTTGAATCACTGTAAAAAGGTCAGTTTTACTTATATAGTGATATTTATTTCAGATTATTAAGTAAACGTGAAATAATTAAACTACACGTAAAACAACATTTAAAAAACTTTTTTTTTAATATTTCAAGTGTATGAATACTCTGTTTATTGAAGTTACTATTTAGAAATCTTTCTGAAATTCCGGTTATCACTTTTTCATGAAATTATTTATCTTCGTCAATTTCATCAAAACGTCTTTTAATAACTCGAACTGTACAGCATGCTAATCCCCCTTTTCCCCAAAACAAATAGTCCGTTCCCACGCAATAGCTCATCTTCTCTCTGGGAAGGATGCATTAAGAAAATTGCAGACATTGCGTAAAGAGTACGGCGTAAATTTATCATGTTGGAAAAAATATTTAATTAAAGTTGCCAATTGTTTTAAAATACGATAAGCCTCCTCGTTTAATTTTAAGTTCAATAAAAAGGTCGGCGAAATGGTATCCCAGTTGGTATACTTGAACCTATCCAAATGTTAAGAATGTTGCTTCATCAAACCAAATTACTTTTAAACAAGTAGCTTATCTCAGAAATTAGATTAAACATTAATTCCCACTTTTTTAAACGCCTGTCGATGTCATCTTCCATTCACAAGGACCAAACGCGAAATGGAAACAAACATGATCGTACAATATCATAAATTCTGTACTCTGCAAGATAATATCCTTGTTGATAGTCATCCACTTTCATGATCTTCAAATTTCTGAATTATATAAAACTCATTCTTTCTTTATGGAACTACCAAGCCATTATAGGACATTAACAATTAATTAAACCCGTTCTTCTGTAGTCAACATGTTACATTCACTTACAATTCAAAAATAACTAACCTTACTACTACAGAACGGAAAAAGATGTTAAGAAATAACAATACATTACCAACTTAACAATATCTAACTATATTAATAGCAATGCAAAAATTTTAAAAAATGGAAAAAATAACTAATAAGTGTCATGCCTTAAGTTATTCCCGATATAGTATATTAAAACAACACTGATTATAATATTACAGCTAAATTCCATTGATTACGTTCCGTAAAGAAATCAAATCTCATTTAAAAAGTCTACGTCTCTCCAACGCCCAACTTCCTCGAGTAATATCATTCAAAAACTTCAGAAAAGTCCCATTTAAAAATACATAGGAAGCAACTGCTTCAACTAATTGCAATATTATTTCTTAGCAATTATTATAAGGACGTTTATCGCAATATTAATTACCACATGACTTAACTTTTCATAACAGCTGTTTAATGTTATTTGAACCCTCATTATGATTACACCATAATTAAAAAGAAAAGCTTAAAACTTTAGCATGGTGCCCGGTTATAACATAAACATAATAAAATAAGACAATAATCACCAATTTTTTATCAATACATTTAATAAACTACATAAAAACATTGCATTAATTTTATCACAAAACCCAAATAACTTACAAATCCCATATATTACTCGTGGCTAGTTCTCCAAAAACTATATATATATATATATATATATATATATTTATATATATAGTACTTTTACGGGAGAAAAACTGTAAGTTACTGAGTTTCTCGCCATATATTTGTTTTGGAAAATAAGTTTCTATATTTAAATACAGCCTAAACTAATTTTTCTTGAATGTAAATAGTTTTTCATAAAAATAGTTTATGTAAATGATAAACAGTCATGGTTCATTATTGTTTCTTTCAAATTAGTACTGAACCAAAATTTTCTCTTACATAGAATTTAACATAGTTTCATTTCATTTAATTTTTAATTTTCATACATTGATCATAATGAGCTCTATGGAAATAGCCACCTTAAACATAACTAATACAAATATTCATTTTATAATAATTAGACGTAGACACAGAAACAAAAGGTGGATACACAAGATAAAAATTAAAAACTCAATCAAACGCATTAAATATGAACACGGATCCTAAAATCACACATATATACAAAATCTAATCTAATATACACCATATGTGAATATATAATGTTCAACCGCTTGTCAACCCTGATATACATTATTGACAAAAATATTATGTACTATCAATTAAAAGTTCTTTTGATCCGGTTATAAATTGTGTACCATTTCGATTTTATAGGTAACATAATAAATGAACTTTGCTTTTGTATACGAGGGCTTCTTTTCCAAAA